>APFE030568344.1:271832-286274 GCA_000404065.3 Pinus taeda
TTTGCTGTAATTTTCGCTGAAATTTTCTTGCTGTAAAAAGGCTTTTTTCAGAAATAAAGAAGAGCTCTCAAACTGGTTTTCCCCAAGAGTTGTAGGGGGTTTTCCCAGGGTCACATTGACCAAAAATATCAGTGTTTTAATGTGTTTTAATGGCTGTTTATTACTGCTGATTTTTATTTCTGCAATTTCCAGCATTCTGTAAAATTTCCAGAATTTGTGTTTTCAGCAAATTTATTTTTTCCAGCTTGTTGAATGTATGGTTATGGGAAAGGGCATTTAACTACATGGGAGAAATAAGGAGAAAGTGAAAACCGGGGTGGGAAAATAGAAATTTTAACACCTATAATTAACAAAATGAATTGTTCGCTTTATTGGATGAAGACTTAAAAATAAACCCTTGAAAATATTACAATTAAACCACAAGCTTATCTCAAATCTTTGTGATACAATTATAGCTCAAAGAGAACAAAAACTTCTTTGCAATTTAATATCAATGTCAACAAATGCTCAAAAATATACTCAGCATAGGAAACAAAGATATGGAATATATTACGATTCCACGACGGAGTGCTTTAATAATCACTTGAAAATATTTGCAAAATATCTAACATGTAACACACATCAAATAATTCAAACAATGACGATCAATTTCAATAGATACAAAATATTCTAGCAGTTAAATTTCTAGAGATCCAAATACTTAAAAAAAACATGAAATTTAAAGGAGTTGTCTATAATGCGACTTTTTGGAGATTCCGGTGACGGAATCCAGCGGAAGAAATGAGGTTAAATCTTGATTTTTAGCAATTAAAATGGTTTTTTAACTGCATATTTGGATTCAGCGCCCTGAAAAACCCCTGGAGCCATTGACTGTGCAGAAACTAGCTATCAAACTTGGGATTGCAATGAATTGCTACCGGATTTTGGTCGGAAAAATCCGCCAGAAAGACTTTCAAAAAGTCGCGTTATAGACTACTGCAAATTTAAATGCTAATCAATTCACAATTCTAGAATTAAAATGATTTATGCTTAGTGACCCGAATCTAGGAAAATTTATCACTTTCCTATAGTCAATCTTTAGATACAAAAGATTTAAGCATGTTTAACTATAGAGAAATGAAAAATGTTAATACCACAAAAGTTATCTTTCGATTTTACTCTAAACACACAAAAAAAACACCAAGAAGGAACTATAGATTAATAATTTGATAAGTCCTTAGGAGAAATTATTCGATGTGCTAAGTTTTATGAAGCAAGACAAATGCGGTAAATGATCAATTAAGATTTTTTTATGTCACCAAAACAAGTCAAAAGGATTTAATAATTTTTTTTATTTTTTAAATAGGCAAAATGTCACATAAAAAATTTAAAATCTTTTAATTGAAAAATTAATTTCGATTAATTTCTAGTTACATAGAATGAACCTTTTAGGTTTTTTTAGATGTTTAGAATTTTTTTAGAATTTTTTTAAATTTTTAGATTTTTAATTTTTTAGAATTTTTAGAATTTTTGAAGTTTTTTCAATCAAAATTAAAATAAAAAATTAGTGAAAAAAAATGTGGAATGAAATCAAACTAAAATATCAAAATGAAAAACCAAATTGATTTTTTTTAATTTTAATGAAATCTAACTAAAGTTTATTTAAATGAAATCGAAAATTAAAAGAAAAGAAAGAACTAAACCTAATCTACCCTATCTAACCCTATGAACACACAAGAAAAAGCAAAAAATGAAATCGCGATTTTTATGAGTGCAGGTCTGGCAGATACGATGACAATGGAAGGTAAGAGAGGAGCAGAGGGATGAACGACAGCGTATGGAGAAGAGGCAGATCACAATGTGAAAGGGAAATCACGCAGAGAGGGAGCCGACGATGGATCAAACTCGAGCAAGGAGGGAGGAAGATTATGCAAGTCGAAAACATAAGGGAGAAGGAGATGGCAGAAGAGAGCGAGCAGGTATGGCAGCGTGCAGGACAAAACGAGATGGGAATGAGGGACGACGTAGGGAAAAGGAGAAGGGAAGATGGAGCTGCGATAGGTGTGAGGAATGTAGTAAATTTTAGGAAAGGCAAGGTGTATGGAATCCGATTACAGCAAGGGGATGGCAGCAAAACAAAGCAGGGGATTGCAGATCTGATGGACGCGTGGAGGGATGAAGACAAGGAGAACAAAAACGTAGGCAAAAAAAATTCGAAATCTCCAAGAGAATAGAAAAACGCAACAAGAGAGATGAATCAACCCAATGCAGCAAAATAAATCCGAAATTTTCTATTGGAGAACCCCAAGCAGCGAAGAAAATGTAGCCCAAAACTCAAGATAAACCCACAGAAACGAATTTCATAGCAATGTATTTTTATGCTTCAGATTTATCAATGAAACCCTATTTAAATCATTTCCAGATTAAATAAAAAAACATTTAAAAACCCTTGGATTGCAAAAGGCTGGATAATATTCTTGCAAAAATGATTTTGAGGCTAGTTTTTACCCTCCAAGGCCTAGATCTGGCTTCAAATCAAACTTCACCTTCAGATTTGCAACCTATACCTCAAAATGAAAACACCCAAAACCCAGATATACAAAAAATAAATAAAATCCCATAAACCCAAGTTAAAAAACCCAAAAACTTTATAGATTTATGCACAAAAATGATAGATCTATCAGATTTGAGGAGTGTGAGTTCAACTCCGCTCCCAGATTTGATAATCTAAGACTCTCAATAGCCAGATTCATCAACTTTGCATATTAAAGAAAAAATAAAAAATAAATAAAAAATAAAAAATAAAAAATAAAAATTAAAGGAGGTGCTTAGTTCAAAACCCTTCATGCATCACCAATAAAAATCTTATGATAAGCCCGAGATCAAATTAAGATGGGCTCTTCAGAAAACACGGATCAGGAGTTGGCTGGTTCAACTGAAAACTTCCCCTAATGCCCGAGGATCTAAAAATCAATACTTTCCTACAAAACTCAATTCAGCCATCAAAATAGAGCGAGAAAATAATAATAAAATTCAGATAAATAGAGATACCTGCTATTACATTCAAAATTTAAATTATCACTTAAACCCCAACGACTGAGCAAGATACTTGTACTCAAATCACTCTTCAGAAGCTATTATCAATAGCTAAAAAAAAATTACGGATTAAAAGAACAACACATCTTACAACATTTCCATGAAGAGTAACACCACCGAAGATTTACCCCAAAGTCTTTCTTTATTATTCAAAAAAATTACACAAGAGTTTTTCTCTTAGCACCGAGCACACGACTCAAAGATCGGATGGATTAAGTGACAAATGAACTCCTATTTAAAGATAAATCTTTTAGTGGCTAGTTTAAGTGATCCTCATTAAAGCAATCTCGACCGTTGATGAAGATTAAAATTTCTTTTAATCTCATCCGTCAAAATACTAAATTCTTGAGGAAATTCGAATTTTTCAATTAAATGCATTTTAATTAATTCAAAAATAAAAATTTTGAGTTAATTTCCTCCAAAATTTGACTTTGAATTAAACCACAGGGACCAAAGGCATAAAATTTAGCAAAATAATTAACTTACCTTAGTTCTAGGACCTTTTAAATTTTGATTTTTAAGGACTAACAAATTTTGTCTTTGGAGAATTTAAATTTACCTAGGACCTAGAATTAATTAAATTTCTGGGTTACAATTTTAATTAATTTCTGGACAGAAAATTTAATTAATTAACCTATGAGGAGATAAATTATTTTTCCAACCCTCAAAACACTTTACATCATAATTTTCATATTTTTTACATCGTAAGGGAGAAAACCCATCTATAATAGACCCTCACAGACTACCCATTTTGCGACACAAATATAATCTAGCAGACCAAGAAATTTGTAATAAAATAACCTAATCAGATAGTTAGGATTATTCCCAAATCACTGTTACATAGATTCTATTTATAACACTAGGACTTGCCTAAGATCCCAGTGACAAGATATATTCCAGCTTTGGGAGACTAAAGGAAAACTCTATCGACCATTCGAGAATGGATCGGTGAGACAAAAAACCTCCCAGAATGTAGAACGTCACCAGAAAAGTAAGTTTACCTAGGCCATTACATACATGACATGATTCTGGTGAGACTATTTACATCATATACATGCAGAATGGGTTTACATTATAACATGATAATCAGGCTAATGATGATAGTTAGATGCCACAGACACATCGATCAAGCGCTATCCCTTTTGCGAAAAAAGGGGTGTACTGCTATGGGTTGTTGACACGTAGTGGTCAACAGTCTTCAACAACCAAGAAGATATTTCAGTCATATGACAGAATTTGTTCTAGAGTCATGAACAGTCTTGTAGTTGAGTTTTCTCCATTTTTTCACCTTGTATCTAACAAGGGGAAAAGCGATGATCATCTACAAGCTTCAAAGCCTCATCAAGTGAGCCTGAACCACAAACTGAACCTACTGTCTAATTCAGAGTTGTAGCCAGAGACACAGAAGTTCAAGTGAGCTTGAGCCACAACTTGAACCTACTGCCTGAGCCTACAACCAGAGATAGCCATACCAAGATCTAGAGTTGTAGCCAGAGATAGAGATGCCCCTGAGCATGCATTTGGTTGTTGGTCAATCTTAAACCATCTATGTGAGATTGAGACCTTTTTCAATTTGAGCTTCTCCCTCTTCAAAGAATTAAGGAGCACTTCCTCTAGCAGATGACTTTAGCTTCTTGCCATATTTGGAAGAGTTATGGGAATTGCACTAGGCATTCCTTTGGTTTGCGGCCTTCCTTAAACCACCATAGGTTGTGGACCTCCCTTTTCTAGGTTGAAGGTCTCCCTCTTCAAAGCATTATGGGCACTTCCTCTAGCAGAAGATTTCAGCTTCTTGCCAAATTTGGAAGTGTTATGGGAACTACACTAAGCGTTCCAGTGTTGGTGGTCATCCTTTAACCACCGCCATAGACACCTCGAGTTCTCCCACCTTATGCCAACATTTCAGAGAGCACAATCAGCCTAGTGTTGCCATGCATTTTTTGCACATTTTGTATTACAAGTCTCTTCTTGGACTCATACATACCCCTTCGGATTAAGGAGGAGAATGTTGGACACCTAATCCGCTAAGGTTTATGGTGTGGAAGTTGAACAGTCAAAAGCAGTCCAAGAGACTTTGGAAGATGAATCCAACCGTCACAAGAATGTATTATAAATGTACATCTATAGTTAATATAAATGCAATTCATTGTTTTATCATTCATGTTTGTTCACATTCCATGTGTGTTTAACAATAATGATAATTATAATAATGATTAGCATAAAAGAGACATGTTTCTAAGGACATGGCCATTCATGATGGGCACTTACCTAGATATATAAGCGGGTCTTCATTTGCAACAAATCCATCGTCTCATACCTTATGTACATTTTTATATAAATATACTACTTGTCTTACAATGGATATTTACATATTTCAGACCTTTTGAGTATTCTGCTGCGTATATGAACTTTGTTCATAACATTTGGTATTAGTGTTATTCGATTCTCTGCCCGCTCAACAGTTGTGTTAGCCTCACTCTCATATAAAAACAATCAATAAGTCCAAAATATTCAAAATAATTAAGATTGTAAATCTTGGATTAATTCCTACTTACCTATTCTATAATGTCATTGTTTCTCAAACTTGGGAGTTTGTTTAGGTCTAGTTGGTTGAAAGGTTCTCTCCAACTAGTCAGACTCCTATATTAGTGTGTGGTTGAGATATTGACTCAACCAAAGTGATTGTGTCGAAGATAAACACACTGTCTTGAGACATATTCTTGATGTATTTATATTGTATGTTTATCATTTTTTGTGAATGAGAGAAATACAATACATTGAAGCTCAAAAGCCTTTTCCGCCATGTCTTTGTTGTTTATCTCTCTGATATTTTTATTTATGTAAATTTAATTTCTTTTAATTGGTATCAGATCCAAGGTTGGCAAGGTGGTCAACACATATCAAAGAAAGGGGGATCACTCTACAAATATTAACTGCGACATTGTATTTTTCGTTATGAATAGAATTGAATCTGCTAGTTATCATCGCCTTGGGTTTTCTTTCTAATTGTTTTGTAATAATTGGCCATTAGAAGATTCCTTGCTAGTTTTCAGAAAAGGCTTCGAAATTTGTAGGGGGGAGGGGCAGTGATATTGAACTGTGGAGATGGTGATCCCCAATAAAATGCCATTTCGTCTTGGTCTAATCCACAGGTGAGATCATCGCTTGCAACAATGGATTGCAGGGCAATATTGGGAGGCAGCTTGAGTGATCGGGATAAGGATCGTTGTTTTGTTGTATTTTTCATAGACCAATAGTCCATCATACCGGGATATTGATCCAAATGACTACTGATTCCACAAGCATGGTTTTGCCCAGATGCAATATTTAAAAAGCACCTGTTTCATTGTTTATCGAGCAAAATGGTCTGAAAGTGTTAGCGTGTAGTCCACAAAGGAATCCACCTCCACCCGAGAGTGCAACCATAGATAGGCTTGAAGTAGCATCGGTAGCTAGTGAAGTGTTGTTTCTCCCCCAGCATGTTATATGTTGCTTCCCACTTGCATCAATGGCACATAACACTTGCTATGGAAGACATTGCCTGGTCTAGAAATAATGATATGTCAGTGTTGTGAGAGCTTCTTACAGTAATGATCTGCAATTTAAGGTGTTGATTATAAGGATCACTTCTTGAATAGATCGAGAGTTTGACAAATACTAGTATTGGAGGAATGCACAGTTGATTACAATGGATGTTTGGCAACCTCAATTTGTAAATTCACATACGCTGGAAATGATGAGAGGAGAAGTTCCACAAGCACAGAGAAATTGATTAATCATATTTTCTCAATTTGAGATATGCAATTCAAATCGTACAAACTCAAGATTTGAATTATTTAGTGTTTCTCTTTGAATCTAAATCAAGCAATCTAAATCTCGTAATCTAGCTTGTTTTGGCATTATGTGTATGGCTTGATGCAACAAGATCAACTCAATTGCATCATTCCTGAAGCGATCTAGTAATCGATGAGGAGATGTTGTAGCTTCAATGTGGAGATTGGTCGAAAGTGCACCATGGAGGTATGATGGATCGATTTCCCATTCGAATTTCCATACTCCTCTTACTCATCACTTGATCCTCTTCTGGACTTGCAATATGATTGATTTGTTGCAAGGTTGATTCAACAGAGAATTTGGAGTGCATTGATTCTTCCCACCGCATTTACTCTCAGTCCAAGCTCATATGGAGTGTACAGTGTGGAACTAGAGCTTGGACCTCAAAGTGAAGATTTGTGCAGTGTAAAGACTTGCATAGACGCGTGGATCGTGGCATGGAACTAGTGTGTGGACCTGTGTGAAGAGCTAGTGAAGATCAGAATTCAGCCTGTCAAACCATTCATTTTCTTTTGGCGATTGACTACCATATCTTTCCATTGTGGGTCGAGGTCATGGTGGTTTTTCATAGCGCAGTGATAATTGTGAGGCAAGGTCCTGGCAGTTTTCCACAATGCAGCTGATCCAAATTTAAACAGGAATGCAACAAATTACAGAAATAACCATAAATACAGAGATGCAGCGGAAATAATACTTCATTTCATTAATATAAAATACTGAAATATGCTTACAAAAAGAAATAGAAATAAACCAGCTAGAGCGATGGTAGCTTATCTCTGAGAAGAGATCTGGCTGCTATATGGCCTCTGAACTGTCTTAAGATGCGGCTTGAAGGCCTATTTATTGTTGAGAAACAATGGAAAACCCTAAACATCCAAAAACCTAACCCTAGGAGATGAAGCGCCAAACTATGGGCCCTGTTTTGGGTAAATTGGTACATCAACTTCCCAGGGTCGTAACTTTGGCATACGATCTCCGTTTGACGCGCACAATACCTCGTTAGAAAGATCTATCCGAGGACTACAACTTTGGGATGAGCAACATCAATCCATAGCCCCACGTTGCTCCTAGTTTTCCCTAAAAACGTCGTTTAGGGCCTCAAAACGGCTTCGGAAGTTCAGGACCCGAAAAAATTCTAAAAATAGTAAATTGTGCTACAATTAAGGAAACTAAAAAACTGAAATAGATAGTTGTGGGGGTTCAAGTGGGTGGCCACCAACATCCACCTAGATCATCCTCCCCACTTAGGAAGCAACGGCCCCCATTGCGTTGAGTTCCTCCATGAGATGAGAAAACTTCCGCTGAACTTGGTCCCTGGTGAGCTGTTCTGCAACCTCTGATGTGTCTAGTAATGGTGGGAAGCATGGTTGAGGGCGGTTCACATTGAACACTCGGTGTAAGCGAAGGAATGGGGGAATGTTGTGCTCCAAAGCATTGTTTCCCACAACCTTGGTACTGGTGTAAGGACCATATCGGAGTGGTCTGAGCTTCTAATGGGCTCTTGAAAGGCGTTCTTTCTGCAGATGCAACCAAACTTTGTCGCCCACTTGAAACTTGTGTGGTACCTGACACTGATCATGTCACTACTTGTACTTGGCATTTTCAACAATGGAGTGTTGATAGATCAGCCCGTTGGGTAGAGGTGCTCCAAAAGTCAGATCAAATGAATGCTTGACCTGACAGTGCAACGGTACACCTATGGTTGAGGAGAAGATGTCCCTATCTTCTTTCATGACCGTATCCACCTACTTTTGTTGCGTGGAGGAACCCTTCCCGGGGGCGATGGATGTGGCTACGATCTTCCCCTCACTTTGAGAGCGAACTAGACATAAAATAAATTTCCTAGTTTGGGGGATGATCTTACTTCCTTTCTTAGCAGAGATCAAAGAAGTGGCGGTAGGTGGGGCTACCTCCAGTATCCTGTATAATGTATTACACAAAGAAATAATAACAACGCGAGGCCTTGACTCATACATAGCATGTCGCTTCCACAAGTATGGTTGTTCTAATAATACATCGCAAACATCAAGCAGTGCAACATCACACAATACCTCATCTGTGAAGGGCTTAATGTTGTAGGGAAGGCGACATTGCTGGTGGACTTGGAGATCTTGTCCTTGGTGAAGCCACCCGATGTTGTATGGTTGCGGGTGTGGTATGGTTGGTAGTCCCAACCGCTTCACGACCTCTACTGAAATGAGGTTCTTTTGGCTCTCACTGTCAACAATGAATTGCAGTGGCAAACCCTTCACCCACATCTGTGAGTGGAAAAGATGCTCCCCCTCCTCTGGATCTTTGGGCTCATTCTTCTGGACCTTGGTGATGGCAATAGTGGCGTTGGGCTCCGCATCAACGATTTGCTTCCCTTTGTCATTCACCTTGTCGGGTTCTGACTCGGGGTCAAAACATGCATCTGATTCTGAAGCCTTCAACTTGGCCACCAGCGACTGCTTGGTCCGACACTCACTTGTGTTATGAGTGGGGCTCTTATGGAACTCACACCACTTGCCTGTGTCCTTGTTTGACTTCGTGGTGTTGTTCTTTTCTTGCAGCTTCGACGGGTTGTCTTGGGTCACCCCGCCTTGGCTTTGTCCTTTGTTCTTCGGATTCGTAGATCCAAAGTCTCACTTCTTTTGTTTAAATTTTTGCTCGATCTTGACAGCATATCAGTATGTCGTGCCGAACGAGGAGATGTTCAGGAACTCCATCTCGTCTTGGATGTACCTGTGTAGGTAGCTGCGGTATTTGAGTACCAAATGCAACTCAGAATCCTTGATACCCAACTCTGTGCGAATGGTATGAAAAATATTTGTGAACTCTGGCACATCTTGGTCCCTTCCCTGTCGCAGCATGGTCCACTTTATGTATTTATCCTCATAGCTTTTTACAGGGTAGTACTGCTCCTTGATGGCATCTCGGAATGAATTCCAAGTGGGTGCGGCTAAAAACAGTGACCTCGTACTTTCATCCTTCTGCAGCCAATAGGTTTCCCACCAGTCTTTGAAGTGGGGGGCTACTTTGAGAAGAGCGAAAGTGATCTTTTCCCGGCCTAGAAATATCATGAACAAAAAAATAACCATCTAGCATATTTAACCATATATCTACAGCATCTGCGTCTATCTGACCCTTGAAAATGGGGATTTCAAAGTTAATTTGTACATTAAAGGGTGTGGCGTTTCCAGAGTAGCTGTTGGAAGCATATGCGTCGCCCCTAGGTAGCTGCTGAAGGATCTGGACAAAGTTTTCCATCATTGCATTCCTTTGTTGCTCGAGGGCTTCTTGGAGCAAGATTTTGATAGGATCTCCTGCCCCCTTGTCTTTCTTTTCGTCCACCATGGGAGGCCGTCAGGATTTGCGAGGCTGGTTTTGCAAAGGTTCAACCAGTTCAAGCCCTAACTCCTTATATCCTGACCTCATTGGCGACATGCAAAGAAAAACAGAGAAAATGCAAACCGCTCTAATACCACTGATCTGAATTTAAACAGGAACACAAAAAATTACAGAAATAACCATAAATACAAAGATGCAACAGAAATAATACTTCATTTCATTAATGTAAAACACTGAAATATGCTTACAAATAGAAATGGAAATAAACCAGCTGGGGCAATGGTAGCTTATCTCTGAAAAGAGATGAGGCAGCTACATGCCTCTGAACTGTCTTACAATGAGGCTCAAAGACCTATTTATTGTTGAAAAACAATGGAAAACCCTAAACATCCAAAAACCTAACCTTAGGAGATGAAGCGCCAAACTATGGGCCCCGTTTTGGGTGAATTGGTACATCAACTTCTTGGGGTCGTAACTTTGGCATACGATTTTCGTTTGACGCACACAATACCTCGTTAGAAAAATCTATCTGAGGGCTACAACTTTGGGATGAGAAACATTAGACCATGGACCATGTTGCTGCTAGTTTTCCCAAAAAAAACGTCGTTTAGGGCCTCAAAACGGCTCCGAAAGTTCGGGACTCGAAAAACTACTAAAAATAGTAAACTGTACTACAATTAAGGAAACTGAAAAACTAAAAGAGACAGTTGTGTGGGTCCAAGTGGGATAGGTGGGTGGCCACCAACATCCATCTGTATCAGCAGCGATAATTGTGAGCCGAGGTTGAGATCTATATTCACCTGCACAATAGTGAGCCAACGAGAGACCCTGTGACAGGTAGAACTACAATAGTGTTTCCACCGCTACATTCAATCATTTAGCAGAAGTGATAGGAGCATTGTCGGATTGATAAAGTCAGCACCGCACTGTCCCTCCATGACCCCTCTTCTGAAACTTTGAAGCACACTGCATGTCTTGCTTCCCTCAACTATTTCTTGGGACAGACGGGATTTGCCTGCTATTCACATACTTCACCAAGCCAGAGTCCATACCAAAACTTGAAAAGAAGCTCAGAACAGATGACGATGTTATCCGTACATCGATTTTCAAGGTGAACGAAAGGAAATATAGTTTATTTTTATATATGTTCTATGTGGCTTCATTGTGGCACCAATGAGAATTGCAACATCAGTGGCCAACGTGGACAGTGTGTATGTCATATTGGGCAGTTGCATGCATCCATTGAAGATAGCAGTTTGTTGTAGAGAATCGCCTTGGGTTAATACAAAAGATTTAATACCCTTTCCAAATACATTAAAGCATTGCATCGACACCCCAGCTATATTAGGGAGAGCTTTGAAGACCCTGCACCAGCAACGTTTGCATAGCAACGTGAACATCAGGCAGCGTGAATGCACTAATTCACCAAGGTGACTCAGTATGTGGGTGGCATAAATTATTCATGAATGTTAAAATCTCAGGTTTGGCATTGCTCATGGAACTTTGTGCTAATATATATATTTTGTTTTAAAGGGTTATGAGGAAATATTAAAAAGTAACTTTAAAAGGTCACATTTGTGAAGGGAGTAATAAGTGATTTTTTTTGTAATTTTTGGAGTAATAAGGATTTACTATGGAATTTATAATTTTTGGAGCGGTCATAAAAGTCTTAAAAAGATTTGTAATAGTGAAGGCATATTTTGTTTTTGGAGTGATAAGGTTGAAATTAAAGGTGTTTGAAAAGTCATTTTGTCAAAGGTTGGAATTGAAAGTCTTTGAAAGATTTTGAGTCAAGTTCAAAATCAATTGTTAATATAATGAAATCATTCAAAGTCAAAAGTTGGTAGTAATGGGTGCATGATCGGTTGAACCCAACACCCAAGCTTTGAATTGATAGGGAGTCAATTAAGTCAAGTGAGTCAATCATTGTAATTTTTCAAGTGAGTAAGTCCAGTCATTAAATCATTGTAAAAACTCTTTTGGGTGCATTTTCGATAGTATCCAACACCCTCATCCTTTGAAGCAAAAATCAAGCAAGCGTGATAATCAATCGAGCAAGCGCATCAAAGATCAAAATGGGTAAAGGAGGAAAATGTCTTCAAAGTGTAGAACTACAAATTAAAGGATTGCAAGAGTGTAATCATGAATTACACAACACAATTGAAGTGCTTAAGTGGAGGTTAAAATAAAATCAAAACTTAATCAATCAAATGACCAACACATTAGAAGCAGCAAAAGATTTTCAAACTGAGCTAAATATGAAAGAACAACTCATTAATGCACTCCAGATAAAATTAAGTGAAAAACAAGATCTACTTGATGCACGATGTACAAAAAAGATAGATGCAGTTTGTGACACAAAAGACCTCATCCAAACATCAAATGCAAGTTGTGATTCAGTTGACCTTATTTAGCTTGTTAATGAAAGTTGTGACACATATGATCTAATCCACCAGATTGATGCAAGTTGTGACATAAATGATCTAATCCACCAAGTTGATGAAAATTGTGACACAAATGATCTCATCTAGCAAGTTGTACTACTAAGTGATGCAAGTAGTAGTACTCAAGATCTAATTGAAAAGTTTGATGTAGCATGTGATACAGATGAATTGTTAATAGAGATGATTGATGCTCAGTGTGATACAAATGACTTAATGAATCCAGTACAGAATGTCAGCAACAACAACAGGTGTGAAGAACAACAACAAAATGATCTTTCCAAGAAGGTGATCAAAATTTGGGAAGAATTTTTTTCAACAAAGATCGACATGGCTTGGGATAAAACAAAGAAAACACTTTTTATGTTCCAAATTTTTCAAAACCAATTCAGTTTGTAAGTGCAGGTTGTTATAGCTCTGATACCACTTGTTATAGCTCTGATACCACTTGTTATAGATCTCACCCAGAATATATGAGAAGTAACAAATATACCCAATAATAACAAGATCAAAATAGATAGATCTAACCCAGAAATATATGAGAACAGAAATAAACCCAGAAATAATATGAAGTGATTCTTTATTGATCAAACCCTTAAGGTAGGGCAACACCATACATTCACTCCTTAAGGAATGAGAACACTCCACAAGCCATATGCCCGTTCATACAATAATTCTTCACAATTCTTTTACATCTCTCCATGTGGAGTCTCTAACCTCTATATAGGCCTCATACATACAATACTATGGATCATTACCATGGTTCTCTTCATACCATCGACTAATACCATGGGCCCATTACATTAATACTAACTATTTGTGGTCCCTTACATGATATGGGTTAACCACCTTATTTATTACTATGGCCCATCCCATTATTACATTATTACCTTGGGTACCTCCCTTTGTACCCCATATTACCCCCCTTAGGTATATAACATTCCACCCCCCTTAGCATGTTTCATCCCCGAAACATGGGAAGAACACAAATAATAATATCTACTCAAAAGAGCAGTCCACTGGTACCATGCACGTGCATCTAGCCATCCAAGAGAAAGGTGAACCCTCGATCTTGCTGGTTCCTCGCTTGCTTGAGATGGAAGTTGACCATGGCAGCTCTTCTGTGTTGATGTGTAGTAGGTGGATCTTCGCTCCTCGCTATCCGTCATACGATGGTTGTTGTCCTTGTGGCTAATTGGTTGTCATCTTGTTGGTTGTTTTCTTGCGGGGTGATGTGGGTGATGATATGTTGAAGTTTTAACCCACAGTGTCTTTTTCTTTAATTCACCCTGTTGTGGTGCTTGTTGTGGTGTCTTGTTTTACAATATGAATCCAACCACTGAACCCTCATCAGATGTGTCAACACCTGTTACCTTTTCGGCTTCAGCCTATGTTTGTGTTTGATTGTCGACCACCAACTGCTCATCACTGATATGTCATTCCCTGGAACATCTTCTGCGTCAACCTCCATGGACTCTATCTGATTATTGATGGAAATATCCTGTAATGTAATTTTCTTCTTTTTATACCAGAGCTTCAATAATTTCTTCTGCACATTAATATTTATAATACCCACAGATTTCATCCATGGGTATCCTAAAACAACATCCAAATTATCTATCTATGAAGTATAAAAATCACCATGCAACACATACTTATCCATAGAAATCTTCAAATTCTTATACACTTGGACATCCTCATCATCCACCTGTGTGTTTTCAATGTGTTTTGTGGGAACTTGCAATTTTTTTGCCAAATTAAC
>APFE030568344.1:286294-300592 GCA_000404065.3 Pinus taeda
ATGGGAAGAACACAAATAATAAGATCTACTCAAAAGAGTAGTCCACTGGTACCATGCACGTGCATCTAGCCATCCAAGAGAAAGGTGAACCCTTGATTTCGCTGGTGCCTCGCTCGCTTGAGATGGAAGTTGACCGTGGCAGCGCTTCTGTGTTGATGTGTAGTAGGTGGGTCGTCGCTCCTCGCTATCCGTCATACGGGGGTTGTTGTCCTTGTGGCTAATTGGTTGCATCTTGTTGGTTGTTTCTTGCGGGGTGATGTGGGTGATGATATGTTGAAGTTTTAACCCATGGTGTCTTTTTCTTTAATTCACCTTGTTGTGGTGCCTGTTGTGGTGTCTTCTTTTCCAATATGACTTCAACCACTGAACCTTCATCAGATCTGTCAGCACCTGTTACCTTTTCGGCTGCAACCTCTGTTTGTGTTTGATTGTCGACCATCAACTACTCATCATCTGATATGTCAGTCCCTAGAACATCTTTTGCGTCAACCTCCGTGGACTCTATCTGTTTATTGATGGAAATATATACCTAGGGGGAATAATATGGGGTACAAAGGGAGGTACCCAAGGTAATAATGTAATAATGGGATGGGCCATAGTAATAAATAAGGTGGTTAACCCATATCATGTAAGGGACCACAAGTAGTTAGTAATAATGTAATGGGCCCATGGTATTAGTCGATGGTATGAGGGAACCATGGTAATGATCCATGGTATTGTATGTATGAGGCCTATATAGAGGCTAGAGACTCCACAGGGAGAGACGTCAAGGAATTTTGTGAAGGATTATTTTATGTGCAGGCATATGGCATGTGGAGTGTTCTCCTTCCTTAAGGAGTGAATGTATGGTGTTGCCCTACCTTAAGGGTTTGATCAATAAAGAATCATTTCATATTATTTCTGGGTTTATTTGCATTATCTTATATTTTCATATCAAATCTATAATATTTTTGGGTTAGAGTTATAACAAGTGGTATCAGAGCTATAACACAGGTTTGATGATTTTTCTTGCCACAATGGTGACAAGGATGGAGGTCGAATGTAGACTAAAGTGACAGTTAATTATGGCTGGATAAACACTTGGAGATGGAATCTAGAAATGAAGAAACTGCATAAGTCCTACAATCTATTCAAGGCAGAGGTAAAGATAAAGTTTCGTGAAAAAAGAGAAACTCTCCTACACCTTAAGGGGGGGAGTTTAAAAATCAAATGCAGATGATTATCTCTCCTTTTAGCTAACAAAGGGGGGAAAATATAATGGAATTGAAGATGGTTGTGAAAGTAAATGTTTTGACAACATCAACAAATCAGCCAGTGGGTAGTTTCGACAACATCAACAAATCAGCCAGTAGGCATCAACAAATCAACCCGTGGGCATCATCAAAAAGCAGCCAGTGGGTAGTTTTGACAACATCAACAAATTAGCCAGTGGGCATCGTCAAAATTTTCCTGTGGGAAAGTGATATCAACTTCAACAAATATGCCAGTGGGAGTTAGCAAAACTTTATTAGTGGACAAGCGATTGGGATGTTTATTGAGAGCATTTGTGGACATTTTTTGTTCACTTTGATGGTCAGTGGACCAAGCAAAGGACAGATGGATCCTTATGCATTGCAACTTGGCATTTGATGGAGTTGTCAAGCAAATTTCAGGGATGTATTAGACTTCCAACTGATTCATGTTTCATGGTTTGTTCTCTTCATATTGGAGTTTTTTTCAGCGTCCAGTTTGGCGGTTTTTCATGAATTTTTTCATTGAGGATCAACGCAACAATTTTAACATGAGGACTTGGAGACGGTACCAGGTTCTTACTTTGGACTTATGATTGAGGAGGGGAATGTTAGCCTCATTCACACATAAAAACAATCAATAAGTCAAAAATATTCAAAATAATTAAAATTGTAAATCTTGGATTAATTCCTACTTATCTATTCTAGAATGTGATTGTTCTCAAAATTGGGAGTTTGTTTAGGTCTAGTTGGTTGAGAGATTCTCTCCAACTAGTTAAGCTCCTAGAATAGTGTGTGGTTGAGATATTCACTCAACCAAAGTGATTGTGTCGAAGATAGATGCACTATCTTGTGACATATTCTTGATGTATTTATATTGTATGATTATCATTTTTTGTGAATGAGTGAAATACAATACATTGAGGCTCAGAAGCCTTTTCTGCCATGTCTTTGTTGTTTTATCTCTCTGATATTTTAATTATGTATATTTAATTTCTTTTATGCTGCACAAACCCAGTCTGATCCAACGTTTGGTCATCAACTCTTTGCCAACCTTGTTGCTGTCACAATTGAAGCGTTTCGCTACACAAAATTTGGAGCTTCTCCATTTTACAAGTTTCATTGTCAGGTCTTTGGCCATCAGGAAAATAAAAAGAAAAAGAAAGAAAAAAGTAGATTTTAAAAAATTATAAAAAGGAAAAAAGTCAAACATTAAAAATTAAAAAAAAGAGTCTCTCTCTCTCTCTCTCTCTCTCTCTCTCTCTATATATATATATATATATGTGAATGCATGAAGATGGGTTACATTTTTGGGCCAAATGTGGCGATGAAATTTCAAGTTTTCCCTCTTTTATCAAATTGAAGCCCTCAATTCATATAAGCACCGTGAATTTTGATTCGGAGTAAAAAAGACAAATTGTGGAGAATTATGTTGTTTTCCTAATGATATTTTTTGCAAAAATATTCAATGTCTTATAATATGTCAATTTTCTATTAAATGAAATGCTTGTTCTTGCAAATTTGCACACATCTTAAGAGGTATTCGTGTGTTAGACTAAGTTATGTTACGTGAACACACACATTTTAGATTAAGTTATGCTACGTGAACACACACATACCTCTTAAGCATGATCGACACGGAGAAAGCTAAGTTTTTCATATTAAAAAATTATTTTTTATGCAATATTACATATTTTTTTATTATTTTTGAAGTTGGCAAAGTAATATTTCAATTGCATTTTGGAGACACGTCTTCACGTAAGGATTTTTTCAAATATTTAAATATATTGAAAAACTAAGAGTACCACTTTGGAGAGGACTCATAAAGGAAGATAGTGGTATTTTTAGAAAATTTTTCATTGTGTATATTTTATGATATTGATTTTTTATTCTACCTATTTAAAACTGTTCAAATAAATTTCAAGTATTATGTTTAAAAGAAATTAGAAAAAAATATCATATGATTTCGAAATTGTCAAACTCATATATCATTGGATAGAGGGTTCCTTCATGAATCCAACATGATCAACTCAGCCACTTAAAGACAAATTTTGCTTGGAGTTCGCTAGGGTACAAAATGGTGTTGTAGAGAAATATGCAGAAGAGGAACTAAAACTTTGTTTTTTAGGCCCTTCACAGCTCGATTGAGCGCTCAAAACGCTCGATCGAGTGCTTGAAATTCAAATTTCAAATAGCTTGATCGAGCTATCATAATTATCTTTAAAAAAATAAAAAAATAAAAAATAACTAAGCCTATCAATACTTGTCTATAAGTGAATTATCAAATTTATTTATTCCACAAAACATTTTTTATAAATATTCAAATAAATTCCAAATTCTAATTTTCCTTAATTATAAATCCAATTTTTATTTTATTTTACTAAGAAAATAACTGTAATAGTATATAGATAACTTTCTATAAAAGATTTTAACTCCTCTTTTTCAATTTCTAAATTCTTAGAATGATATTTGTTTATTATTTGATTTAAATATAACATATTTTTATACTTAACCACATAAAAAAATAACTAGGTAGAAGTTTTCATAAATAAATATAATAACTAAGAACTAAACTAACTAAAGTTTTATAAAATTATTATTTAAAAAAAATCCTACTCACTTTTAAATCTAGATTACTCAAATTAAAATTAGTCGAATAATATTTTAAAATTTATGATTTCTTTATGTTTTAATTATTTTAAAAATATATATTGCAAACCTAAGTTAGGAGTAAAAATATCCATATATACTTATAGCAACTTAGCAACTTATAGCTAGGGTGCTCCTCGAACAAACTTATTTGACCACAACGATTGTGTGTCGTGTATCAATTGTTGATTTGGGGTAGCATCAAATGTGCTCTAAGCCTCAAATTTTGTAGGGAGGCTTGGGCATTAGTATTTGAAAGAACCTAGAAAGAGTTTTGGAAAAATTTCCCCCATAAGTGATTTTATTAAAATAATTAATATTTTAATGGGGTTCCTATGTCTAAACTTTGGAAAACTAAAATACTAATGGGTATTAATCTAATCAGGGGTGAAAATACTAGAAAAAGCCATGGATCAAGTCAAAAAGATCTGAGCCTTTGATTATGTTTTAATCTAGGTCGTTGGTTTCCCAACAGGAAGATATAAGGAGGGACTTGAGGGTCATTTGGAAAACACATAGAGAGATTGAGAAAATCGATTTTCTGACGTGAGAAGTTCTCAAGAGGAAAATCGATTGAGGAGATCTTGCAGCAGAGGGGTAGTGAGAATCCGGGAGAAGGAATTTCCGGAGAGTACAAGGCAGAGAGAGGATAGAAAGACATCTAGAGAAAGGTTGACATTGGTCTACGCATTGTTGACATAGAGGCAACGCAGTCAATGAGGAGAAGTCGAGTTTCCGTTGAGGGAATTTGAAGTTCAGTTTCCAGAAGCTAGGGTGTGAGTCTGGGAGGCAGGAAATTCGATTTCTCAGCCAGTAGAGGATCCGGAGCAGAGAGGAAACGTAATACCCAGGAGCGGTGACGCAAAAGATGCCCAGGGTAATGCAGTTCTGCAGAGAGGCCACGCAGAGGGTGACACAGAGCCTCCAAAGCTGAAGGATCAATCACTAATTCTCCAGTGACATGGTGTGATCATTTCACCAGTATTTTTTCCAGTATTCTCTCTGTATTAGATTGCTAGTTGAGCATCCTAGAATTGTACTCGGAATTTTCTCCTGAATAATAATAAACCCTCAGAGTTGTTGCATCGATTTTCCCGCATTGGGTTTTTTTGGGGACTATTTGTCCAAAAATAGTTGTGTCCTATGTGTTGCATTGTTCTTTCTTGCTCAATACTTTGTTTTCGCAAATATATTAATTAAGTGAAGGCTACAGATGTATTTGCTTTGAAATTTACTATAGAAGACAGTAAATAACTTGTATGATTTAATCAAGTAGGAGAAGTAACATCAGTTTATTGCAGTAGGGATTCCAGTTTAGGAATTTTCACATGCTATCAGAGTTAGTGCAGGTGAAACAAGAGGAGCAGAACCAAAAATCCCAGCGCTAAGCAGAAGAGGAAGTTGAAAATCAGCAGGAGGCAGCCAGTCGAAACCCCAGAGAGTTTGCGAAGTTCTTGCCATAGGGTTGAAAATCTAAGGGAGTATCTCTTCGAGTGAGTTGACAGAGGGAAAGAGCTTCGAGTTTGATTTTTGCAGTGGCAAAGGGAGCACCACTGAGCCTTAGCATGAGGAGTGGCTGGTGGATGCAAATTTTTCAGTAGGCAACTTTGCCGAGCTGAAAAGATGTCAGAAGGAAGAAGCATCAGAGCATAGTGAGGGAATACTGCCTCAGTGATTTCTTGCCGAGGAAATCAACATTTCTCAATTGCTGGGTAGTAGAGAAGCAACAACTTACCAAGGAGTGCGTAAGTCAGCTCAGGAGCTACATAGTAGGGTGAAAGAGGGAGTTATTCAACAATTTTCAAAGGAGATCGCAACCAGTGGCTTGAGGGATCAGGACAGGTTGGACGGGGCCTCCAACTATGCCATATGGAAGGCTAGGATGACCTTCCTGCTAGATAAGCATGCCCTCAAGATGTACATTGATAATGTGGTGGCTGAACCTGCGGATGTAGATCCGCTAAAGAAGTACAAAATTGAGATGGCTAAGGCAAAGAGGATGATCCTGGATGGAATCAAGGATCACGTGGTAAGCCATGTTGCCAGCAAAGGGACCGCTAAGGAAATGTGGGATGCCTTGGCCACATTGTATCAGGGAACTTTCGAGCAGCAGAAGATGTACTTAGAGCAGAAGCTGAGATCTGCTCAGATATAGAAGGGCGGGCGAGTGGATCCGTTCCTTACGAAACTGGAGGAGACCCGTGATGATATGTGAGCTGCGGGACATACTACTCAAGAATCAGAGTTAATGATATTGGCTCCAAACTTTGTCTCAGATGATTGGCAGATCTTTGTCCAGAGTATTTTGGGCAAGGAAATGTTGCCAAATTGGGATGAGAAGTGGGCAACTCTAAAACAAGAAGAGCTGAGGAGAGACCTAATCAAGGTGAAACTTGACAGGAGCAGCAACAGGAATGGGTCGAAGCCCAAAGTGAAGGAAGAGGACAACACAGCCCTTGCATCGAAGGGACAGTCGGGGCAACAGATACGAAAGAAGAATGTCTCCAAGGTGAAGTGCTTCAGATGTGGCAAGATGGGCCACTATGCATCACAATGTCCCTTGAAGAAAAAGGGCAAAGATGAGAAGCATGATCCGAAGGTTGCAACCGCAAAGATTGACGAGCAGTAGTTTGCCATAATAGCTGAGATACCTCTAGGAGGGAGGTGGGCTGATATAGATTTGTATTTGCGAGGACTGCAAATGGGCAGGATCCTTGAGGAGCCCACCTCTTGGATCATCACCTTGCTACGAGAGCCCATGATCAGTAGTAGTGGGATGGTGGAGTTTTAGTTGGTGCCATGGAGTGTTCATGTGACAGATGCAGTGGCTAAGAGAGCCAGAGACTGAGCAACGCAAAGCAGTGACGCGACAGTGCGAGGAGGCACAGTGTAGAGCTTCAGCAAAACAGTGGCTTCAGAGGTAGAGTGAGACTAAGAACATGTTGATTTTGGGTAGCATCGGATGTGCTCTAGCTCCGAAATTTTGTGGAGGGGCCAAAATACATGAGATCTCCAAAACCTAGAAATCGTTTGGAAAAATTCCACCTGGATTGTGAGTTATTAAAATAATTAATATTTTTAATGGGGTTCCTAAGTCTAAACTTCGGAAAATAAAAATATTAATGGGTATTAATAAAAATATGGGTGAGAAGCTTCTAAGAGACGAGGATCAAGTCTGTTTTAATCTTCGCTGTTGATTAGGGACTTAATCTCGGTCATTGATTCATCAAAAGGAAAAGTATAAGAGGAGGCTTGAGGATCAGTTGGAGATACACAAAGTTGATCAGTCAGTTAGATTTTTCTGGGGCGTGGTTTGCTGAGAAAATCAAACTAGTGATTTGAGTTGTAGTGAAAGGGGCAGAAGCAGAGATTTGGATCGGGAAGGAATTTTGAGCCAAAGAGGACCAAGCAGAGAGGCAGTAGTATCATTAGAGAGGCATCGTAGAGGCCTGCGCAACCCAAGAAGGGGCTCACGCAGAGCTAACGTAGGCCAAGAGGGTCTCTTGCAGTGACAGTGCAGGATAATCGTTAAAAGTTTGAGATTTTGCTGGAGAAGAAAGGTTTTGAGCCGGGAGGGTTGAACAACAGTCTTCCTCCAGCAAATCAATCCAACAGAAGGGGTGACGCAGTCTCCTAGAGGCAAGACACTGGCCCAAGCAGGGATTATGCTGGGATTTCACAGTGCTTGCTAGAATCAAGCCACTCAGTGGATCAATTGTGACTTGGAGAACGAGGTAAACCCTCATATGTATTTCTTGTTGCCGAGATTTCTCTGAAAGGTTTCCGGTGTGAGAGGCAATCGGTTGTACTCAAATTCTTCTTGCTTAATAATACAAACACTCTATCTACTGCACTGGTTTTTCCGCATTAGGTTTTTCTAGGGACGTGTTGTCCAAAAATAACGGTGTCTCTTGTGTGTTTGTCTCATATTTGTTTTAGTTTATGATCTATATGTTAGTGTAGTCTGCAGTAGTGTTTTTCATGACTGTTTATAAATTAAATAACTTGTTGAATGTAATAACAAGTAGGAGATGATAGACCAGTGATTTTAGTAGGATTTCTGATGTGCAGATTCAGAATTTTTCACATGGTATCAGAGCATTGCAGATCATAGGACATTGAAGCCATCAACCAGGAGATCTAATGAAACTGTGAAACAGCTGCAAGGCCGCAGTTGTCTCGAGTGACAATGTTGTTTCAGAGCCAGAGGAGCAGCTGAAGGAGTGATGTAGAGCCAGAGGAGTGACACAGAGGCTCATGCAGTGCCTGCGTCAATATTCTGAGCCAATGGAGGGTGATGCAGTACCCGCGAGAAGCTCACGCAGTGACTGCGTCAGCTCTATGGGCCAGCACAGAGCCTGAGAAGCTCAAGCGAGTTAGTTGTCAGGGAAGGAGAAGCAGTGCAGATTCGATCTGTGGTGCTGGTGGGACGTTGTTGCTGTTGGTGCAGAACAATGTCTGAGGAGACAAACTCGAGGTAGAGAGAGTCATTACCTTAGCAGATTTCTTGCCAAAGAAATCAAGGTCTAGGTTGCTGAGCAGCAACAAAGGAGGATTGAAGAGGAGTGATTCGACATTTGGCGGAGGGATTACAGGACTTAGAGGGAGTCTGGAAAGAGCTTGTTCCTTAAAGGATTTCTAGCGCCAAAGAAATCCAGATCCGAGTCTTGTTGGGGCAGCAATAAGAGAGGGAGAAGAGAACCTGTTCTACACTAGTTTGAGCAGAGATGGCAGTCAATGGACTGAGGGATCAGGACAGATTGGATGGAGCATCCAACTTTGTCATCTGGAAGGCCAGGATCCTAGCAGTCTTGGACAAGAATCGCATCAAGGATTATGCCTTGAAAGTGGTGGTTGTACTGGTCGATGCTGATCCTCTCAAGAAGTACAAGGTGGCTCAAGCGAAGGCAAAGTGCATGATCCTGGATAGGGTCAAGGATCATGTGATCCCACATATTGCTGAAAAGGAAACAACAAGGGAAATGTGGGAGGCCTTGAGCACCTTGTATGAGGGAACTTCTGTCCAACGGAAGATGTTGCTTGAGAACCAGTTGAGACAGTATCGGATGCAGAAGAGAGAATAAATCGATCCCTTCCTTCTCAGGTTGCAAGGGATTCAAGATCAGCTGACTTCCATGGGATCTACACTAGATCCTGAGTTCATGGTCAGGACTACCCTGAATGCAGTCACTGAAGATTGGGAAACCTTTGTCCAGAGCATCTTGGGTAGAGCTTCCCTCCCCAGTTGGGAGAAGATGTGGGCAACTCTTTGATAGGAAGAGATCAGGCAATTAACCAAGGCAAGAAGTAGCAACAAAGGAGTTAGAGTCAAGAAGGAGGAAGAGGAGGATGCAGCTCTCACGTCAACAAAACAACAAGGGCAACAGAAGAGGAAAAAGAAAGACATAACCAAAGTTAGATGCTTCAGGTGTGGGGAACTAGGACATTGCACCACTCAGTGCCCTCGGAAGAAGGGCAAGCAAGAGAAGTCTGACTCGAAGGCTGCTCCAGCGAAAGTTGATAAGGAGGATGATGATGAGGATTGTGCCATGAGTGCTCATGCACCTCTAGAGAAGAGGTGGGGCGACATTGAGCTATAGTCAGGAGGACTACGCAAGGGGCAGGATTCTTGAGGTTCCCAAACTCTTGGATTACATATGGCTACGAGAGCCTTTAATGATAGTAGAAGATTGACGGGAGTCAGTTGGTGCGAGGGATGATGGAGCAATATTAGCAAAGCTAGAGTGCCAGAGTTTGAAGCAACGCAGTGGAGGTTGCAATAGTGCGGGAGGCACAAAGCAGATTGCAGCAGCGCAATTGCAGTAGAGGGTCAGCACAGATTAGCAGCAGAGATAGCTTCAGTATCACGGGGTATCTACACTGACCAACATGTCATCTTTTGGCTGATTTATTTTAGTTGCTTACTTCACAACAACTGAGTTGCAGTGCAACAGTTAGCAGTGGCAGTGCTATGGGAAACATGATGCAGCATATTGAGAGGGAGCTATAGTATAGATGCAGCAGTGGCAGTGCTATGGGAAACATGATGCAGCATATTGAGAGGGAGCTATAGTACAGATGCAGCAGTGACAGTGGCAGTGTCATGGGCAACAATGTAGATTGTAGCAGTGCAGTGGATGAAGGGCAGCAGGCTGAGCATCAACAACGTCGAGGACCGGTGTCGTGGATCAGTGTGATACTTTTGTTGTGAAGTATTACTAGAACACATTCCTTGCTACGAGGGAGTGTTGATTTTGGGTAGCATCAGATGTGCTCTAGCTTCAAAATTTTGTGGAGGGGCTAGAACACATGAGATCTCCAAAACCCAGAAATCGTTTAGAGAATTTCACATGGATTGTGAGTTATTAAAATAATTAATATTTTTAATAGAGTTCCTAAGTCTAAACTTAGGAAAATAAAAATATTAATGGGTATTAATAAAAATTTGGGTGAGAAGCTTCTAAGAGATGAGGATCAAGTTTGTTTTAATATTAGCTGTTGATTAGGGACTTAATCTCGGCCGTTGATTCATCAACAGGAAAAGTATAAGAGGAGGCTTGAGGGTCATTGGAGAGACACCAAGTTGATTAGTGAGTTCGATTTTTCTGGGGCGTGGTTTACTGAGAAAATCGAACCAGTGATCTGAGTTGTAGTGAGGGGCAAAAGCAGAGATTTGGATCGGGAAGGAGTTCCGAGCCAAAGAGTACCAAGCAGAGAGGCAACAATAACATCAGAGAGGTAGCGCAGAGGCCTACGCAGACCAGAAAGGGGTTGACTCAGAGCTGCCGCAGGCCAAGAGGGTCTCTTGCAGTGACAGTGCAGGATAATCGTCAGAAGTTCGAGATTTTGCTAGAGAAGCAAGGTTCTGAGACAGGAGGGTTGAAGAGAAGTCTTCCTCCAGCAAAAGGGGTGACGCAATCTCCTAGAGGCAAGACGTTGGCCCAAGCAGGGATTGCACTGGGATTTCGCAATGCTTGTCGGAGTTAGGCCATTCAGTGGATCAGTTGTGACTTGGAGAACGAGGTAAACCCTCGTATGTATTTCTTGCTACTGATATTTCTTTGAAATTTTGCCAGTGTGAGAGGAAACCTATTGTACTTAGATTTTACTTTCTTAATAATACAAACCCTCTATCTGCTGCACCGCTTTTCCTACATTGTGTTTTTCTGGGGACGTGTTGTCCAAAAATAATGGTGTCCCTTGTGTGTTTATCTCATATTTATTTTAGTTTATGATCTATATGTCAGTGTAGTCTGCAGTAGTGTTTTTCATCATTGTTTATAAATTAAATAACTTTTTGAATGTAATAACAAGTAGGAGATGATAACCCAATGATTGCAATAGGATTTCTGGTGTAGATTCAGAAATTTTCACACAACAGTTGGGATATCAACATGGAGGAGTATCCACTAGATACGTATCCATTTGTGGGTGTTTTCAGTTGCTTCTCTCAGCAACTGAGTTGCAATGCGAATGCAATGTTAGCAGTGGTAGTCCTAGCAGCATAGTAGATGCAACATTTGAGAGGGAGCTGTAGTACAGATGTAGCATTAGCAGTGGCAATGGCAGTGTCAAAGGCAACAGTACACTAGCAAGAGCAGCGCAATCGTTGATGAACAACATGTCAGACATCAACAACACACAGACAATGCTTCAGAGTCAGAGCAATATGCAAAGAGGCAGTGTATTGTTAGAGCACATTCCCTACTAAGATGGAGTGTTGATTTGGGGTAGCATCGGATGTGCTCTAAGCCTCAAATTTTGCAGGGAGGCTTGGGCACTGGTATTCCAAAGAACCCAGAAAACATTTTGGGAAATTCCCCCTAGAAGTGATTTTATTAAAATAATTAATATTTTTAATGGGGTTCCTAAGTCTAAACTTAAGAAAATTAAAATATTGATGGGTATTAATCTAATCAAGAGTGAAACTTCTAGAAAAAGCCATGGATCAAGTCAAATCGATCTAAGCCTTTGATTATGTTTTACTCTACGCCATTGGTTGCCCAACAGGAAGATATAAGAAGGGACTTGAGGGTCATTTGGAAAACACACAAAGAGATTGAGAAAATCAATTTTCTGAGGTGAGTTCTCAGGAGAAAAATCGAGTGAGGAGATCTTGCAGTAGAGGGGCAGTGAGAATTCGGGAGAAGGAATTTCCAGAGAGTACAAGTTAGAGATAAGACAGAAAGACATCCAGAGAAATGTTAACACTGGCCTAAGTAGTGCTAATGCAGAGGGAGCATAGTCAATGAAGAGAAGTCGAGTTCATGCTGAGGGAATTCAAAGTTTAGTTGCCAGAAGCTAGGGTGTGAGTCTGGGAGGCAGGATATTCGATTTCTCAGCCAACAGAGGATCTAGAGTAGAGAGTCAGCATAATACCCAGGAGGGGTGACGTAGAAGTTGCCCAGGGTGACGCAGTTCTGCGCAGAGGCCACGCAGAGCCTCCAGAGCTGAAGGATTGGTCATTGATTCTCCAATGACAGGGTGAGATCAATTCACCAGTCTTATGTCTAGTATTCTCTTTGTATCAGATTGCTAGTTGAGCATCCTAGAATTGTACTTAGAATTTTCTCCTACATAATAATAAACCCTCAAAGTTGCTGCACCGGTTTTCTTGCATTGGGTTTTTCTGGGGATTATTTGTCCAAAAATAATTGTGTCCTATGTGTTGCATTGTTCTTTCTTGCTCAGTATTTTGTTTTTGTTATGCAACCAACTCACAAAATAGAAGAAAGAGATAGATCAATGACTTAAAACGTAGCCTCTTCAAAGGGACAACCTCCTTTACATTACAAAAATGAACAATTCTTGGATGATACAAATGACAAGACCTCCTTTCTATATATAGGAGTCTAAGGGATCACAATATAATCAGAGCTGACATAACAATAATAATGCAAGGGCACAACAATAACAATAGTGGGCTTCTATGGACACAATAATAACAATATGGGGACAACATAGGCACAACAATAACAATAACGGGTACAATGACAATAATAATAAGGGAATACACCAGTATTATAGGGACCTAACATGCCCCTCTCCTTCAAAAAAGAGTTGTCCTCAATGCTTGAGTAGTTCTGGATGTTTCTATATAAAATTCTCATCCTCCCATTTCGAATCTTTAGTAGGTAAGTTCTTCCACTTGATGAAATACTCTAAAATTGATCGATTTCACAACTGTCGAGTTGTTGTTTTTGTGACTGCTCCAGGTTCCAATATGATTTTTCCTTCCTCGCCAAGCTCTGGCAATATTGTTTGAACTGGGAGCTTGTCACCTATAATCTTCTTTAAGCATGAAACATGGAAAACTGGGTGCACTCTGGAAAATGCAGGAAGTTCCAATTTGTATGCCATAGTACCAATCTTTCGCAACACCTTGTACGTACCATAATACTTTGGTGATAATTTATTATCCTTCTTAGCTTGCTTGAGGGAAATTTGTTTGTATGGTTGTAGCTGTAGAAATACCCAGTCACCTACATCAAAACTTCTTTCACTGCGAGGTTGATCTGCCTGTTGTTTCATTCTATTTTGCGCCAAAATGAGGTTATCCTTTAAGAGTTGGAAAACTTTTTGTTGATGCTCGATGTGATCTTCCACTGCTTGAACCTTAGAATTTTCTCTTAAATATGATGTGATGGATGGTGGATGATATCCATAAAGCACCATAAATGGGGTCATTTTTGTTGCATTATGGAAGTGTTATACCACCATTCAGTGAAAGACAATCATTTGACCCATTGTGTCTGTTTATCAGATACAAAGCAACGAAGATATCCTTCCAAACATTTGTTCACTATCTCAGTTTGCCCATCAGATTGAAGATGATAAGATGAGCTATGAGCTAACTGAGTACCCAGACAAGAAAATAATTTTATCCAAAAATTTCCAGTGAAAATAGGATCTCTGTCACTTACAATAATCTTTGGGTTTCCATGTAGCTTTTGAATTGTTTCCATAAATGTAGTAGCAACTGTACTGGCTTTAAATGGATGAGATAATGCACAAAAGTGTGCATACTTGGTAAGTCTATCAACTACCACCATGATGATACTCTTTCCTTCGGACTTGGGTAAACATGTGATAAAATCCATTGAAACCTCCTCCCAACGTTGACTTGGAATGGATAAAGGTTGTAATAGACTTGGGGTCTTAATTGTCTCGACTTTATTTTATTGGAAAACCAAACATTCCACCACAAACTTTTGAATATCAGATTTAAGGCCATCCCAAAAAAATTCCTTCGTAACCTTGTGGTAAGTTTTTAAAAATCATGAATGCCCTCCTAAGGGAGATGTGTGCAATTCCCTAAGAATCTTTTGTTTGAGTTGGGAATTCTTACAGAAGTATAAGAAATCTTTGTACCATAACAAATCATTTTTCCAGCTGAATATATAAGATGTACTGGGATCTT
>APFE030568354.1:0-30972 GCA_000404065.3 Pinus taeda
GTGTGGCTGTTATGGGTTGTGTGAATGTGAAAGAAGTTGTGGAGAAATAAGTGTGTCGTAGACTTGCTGTCAGCCTGTATAAAGAGCCAAGCATTGTGGCTATCATGGAGCTATGCGCATAAGGAGCCAAGTCTAACGTGTGTTTGAACATGACACAATGGTGTTGTGGTTGCAAGTCATTTATTAGTAGTGTCTGGTGTGAGTTGTGGTTGTTGTTTGACATAACATAATTGTGGCTATTAACATCGTGAACCTTGCTAGATCTGAGTGCCAAATAAGAGGGTACAGAGTTGAAGCTGTGCAATGAAATTATGGTGCATCAGTGTGGCTGAGAAGAGTCAAAGTTTGTGTTGGCTTGTGCTAAGGTGAATCTTTGTGTTGTGTTTTTGTTTATTAGAATCAACTCTTTTTTATCACAACAAATTATTACTTCGCTTATATTACAAAGTTGTTTTTTTTTCCTTAAGTGTTGTGAATATATATGTGTTTGTGTGTGTGTGTTACTTGTATTATGCGCATTGAGGTTCACCTCCACAAATAAATACGTGTGAGTAGTTCAAAGTTGAATGTTATCTGAAGAGTGAATGTGACTGCCATTTTTTAGTCATTAGTCATAGCGAGAGTAAATTTGGAATCAACTCCTACATAATTGGAATAAGCTGCTACAGAATTGAATGCTACGAAATTGGAATCAACTCCTACAGAATTGGAATAAACTACTATACAATTAGAATCAGTTACTACCAAATTATTAAGCTGCTACAAAATTGGAATTAACTGCTACAAAATCAACTCCTATGAAATTAGAATCATTTGCTATGGAATTGGAATCAGTTGCTATGGAATTGGAATCAGTTGCTACAGAATTACATAAACTTGGTTTAAAACTGGGCTATGTATTTGAACTTATTTCCTTTAAGATGTTTATGCATCATTTTAAATAGCCAATAATTGTGTGTGTGGGCTTAAAAAATGTTGATTAATTTGAAGGTTACATAAATTTCTACTTCAAGATGGCTAATCCTCTAACATAATCATACCTAAACAAAGTAACCAAGTTGGATGACGCCATTTACATGAATTGGAAGTTTAAAATGAAAAATTAATGGAAGGCTACAATGCTTGGTTGATAGCAAGTGGAGATGAAGTAAAGCTAGAGGCAACTATAGGAGCTACAACTACATCAATTCAAGATTGGGAGAAGTGAGAGACAAAGGAAAAAATGTTGCTACAAATTTATGCAAAAGACAACATTATACCGCATATTAGAGATTGCAAGATTTTGAATGAGACCTAGACATTGCTCAAGGATTTGGATGAGTCGAAGAATACAAATCGACTTCTGTCCCTAAAGAGTAAGCTTCTTTCTATCGAAATTGAAGAAAATGAAAACATCAATAATTTTATTTCAAGAATTAAGGACTTTAAAGATAAACTTGGAGATATAGGTAAAGTAGTATCTAGAACTAACCTAGTCACTATAATCTTAAACGGAATGGTAAATGAGTATCAAATGTTCATCATGGGTCTTGAAGCAAGGGAGACGGATCCCATTTTTTATGAGTTGGCAGGTATACTCATGCAGGAGGAAGAAAGGCAAAGGAATATTAAACCTCACAGTTATGGTTTGTCGTTGATGGAAAAATGGAAACCACCTTTCAAAAGGAAGCCTTAGGAAGGTAATAAAGGAGGAAAGTCACCACTAAAAAGGCCATCATTTGGTAAGCCACATTTAAAAAATCACAACTAGGTATGGCATTTCTAAAGGTAGATATTAATTGTCATTACTGTGGAAAGTTTGGACACTACTCTAGAGATTGCATGAAGAGGAAATATCATGAGTCGAAACATAGAAACAAGGGGCACAATGGTAATTTTTTTGATAATGGCATCAACCAATTTAGATTATTTGTTACAGATGTTGCACTTCTTCTAAAATAAATGATGCAAATGCTTGGTTTTTTTATTTTGGAGCCTCCATCCATATGTCTTATAATAGGCTTTAGTTTGAGAACTTCCATGAAACTAACAATGGTACAAATATATATCCTGGAGATGATCTTGCACATGAAATTAAAAGGTGAGGTGAAGTATCAATGATATTGCCTAATGGTCGCATTAAACTAATCCATAATGTGATATATGTTCCTAGTATTAAGAAGAATCTAATTTCAGTCTCTATTATAACTGATCAAGGCTTGAAGGTTGAATTCATAAATTCACATTGTGTGGTGAAATACATGCATAATCACTTCAATATCATTGCAACAAGAGTTAGAATTAGAGGTTTATATAAGCTCAATGTGACAACCAAGATCCACCAAGCATTGGCATCCACAACCATGACACAAAAGATCTTTGGCACCAAAAGATATGGCCATATTAATTATCATAATCTATTACTACTTAAAAAATATGGTAGAAGGGCTTCCAATACTTAAAAATGATTATTCTGCATGTTGGGTATGTGTTATATTCTTTCCATGACTAGCCCCGAAATATTTTTTTTTGAGGTCTAGGGCAGCACCCCAGGAATTTTTTTGGGCAATTTTGTGCATGTTTTTCATGCATGGTTTTGGGTATCCCATGGTATTTTGTATATCCGGTCAAGGGAACCACAATTATGTTCTAATCCAGGGTTAGGGATTGAGGTTCATGAACGCTTCAACATGTATATATATGTATTATAAATTTGAAAGGAACATAATGAAAAATCAATCTAGTAGTCTTGATTTTGGGATCCAGTGGAAAATATATGTGTATATTTGTTTTATGTTCTTTCCATTGTATATTTTTCTGTTTGAAGAATTCGTTTGCAGGTAATTTTTGTACAGGGTTAAAACCTACATTTGTTATCATAGTATTTTCAACTTCAAGGGGACGCCTTTGCTGTTGAGGGGTTTTGCTCGGGCCTATGGTAGACTATTTAGTGGGAGATGTGTGAGATCAATTCTTGTGGTGAGAGAAGATGGAAAATAGTGGAAAGATAAATATTGAGAAATTTAATGGTCAAAATTCTGAGTTGTGGAAGCTCAAGATGGAGGATCTGTTAGTGGACTGAGATCAGTGGATTGTTGTAGATCCATGCATGACATCAACATGAATGTTGGCAGAAGACTAGGTGAGCTTAGATTAGAAGGCAAAGAGAACAATACGATTGTTTGTCTCAGATTCAGTATTGTTGAATGTATCAGGAGAAGTTACGAAGAAGGCTTTGTGGGACACGTTAGGGACTTTGTACCAATCTAATTCTTTGGTGAACAAATTGTTCCTGCGAAAAAGGTGTATAACCTGAGGATGAAGGATGGAGACTCGGTAACAGAGAATTTGAACACATTTAATATTACGGTAAGGCAATTGTTATCTGTTGATATAAAAATTTCAGATGAAGATAAGTGCATCAGCTTGTTGTGTTCTCTACCAGATTCATGGGATAGTTTAGTTATTGTTATAGGTAGAAATACAACTACCTTGAAGTTCGATAAAATAGTCTCATCCATGTTGTCGGAAGAGATGAGATGGAAAAATATGGAGAGCTAGAATGGATATGCCTTGTTTGTAAAAGGACGGTCCCAGAACAAAAACACAAATAAGTACTCAAGTGGGAGATCTAAATCTCTAGGAAGATCTGTAAAGGTGTACTGGAAATGCGGAAAGGAAGGGCACTATAAAAATCATTGTAAATCTAAAACTCTTGATAAAGTAAAGGGATCTGATGATTCTCCTTCTGTAGAGGCAAAAAGCACCTCAAATGAAGGTGGGATGTATACTTGGCTTCTTCTTTAGGTACACATGTGGATCATGAGGAATGGTTGATTAACTTAGGTGCATCCTTTCACTTCACTGCCCACAGGGAGTGGTTCTGTGTGTACAAAAAGTATGATGGCAGTGATTTCTTCCTAGGGAATGAAAGGAAGGCCAAAATCATTAGACGGGGAAAAGTCAAGCTAAAGTTGCAAGATGGAAGGATTAGAACACTTCCTAGTGTTTTGCATATTCCTACATTGGCCAAAAATATGATTATGTAAGGAAGATGGATGATGTAGGTGTAAAAACAGTGTTCGAGAAAGATACCTGCAAGATGGTTCAGAGAACATTGGTATTGATGCAGGGAGTTCAGATTGGAATGTTGTACAAGCTTCTAGGTAGTACTATTATTGATGGGTGCAAAAATTCTGTGGTTCTTGAAAGTGGAGCAGAAAATCTAGTGGTCTATAAAGAAAATACCATGCTACAACATAAAAGGCTTGGACATATTTGAGAGAAGGCTCTTCGAATACTACATGGTAATGGTATGGTAGAAGGTATATCTAATTTCTCCCTCAATTTCGATGTCTGTGAACATTGTGTTTATGGGAAGTAGAATCGGGTAAGTTTCACCTTAAGTGCTAAGAGCGTGGAATGGATATTAGAGCTTGTGCAAAGTGATGTGTTTGGAGTTCCATCACTGGGTAAGTATGTGTACTATGTCTCATTTATAGATGACTTCTCGAGGAATACATGGATATATTTCCTTAGGAAGAAATCTAAAGTCTCTGACAAGTTTAAAGAATTTAAGGCTCTGGTGGAAAATCAAAAGAAAAAAGATCAAGGTGTTGAGGATAGATAATGCTGGAGAGTTCTGCAAGAAGGAATTTGAAGAGTTTCGTAAGAAGTTTGGTATAGCATGGCAGAAAAATACTCCATACACACCTCAACAAAATGGAGTTGTAGAAAGAATGAATAGGATGTTAGTGGAAAATGCAAGAATCATGCTCAGTGGTGTCGGGTTAGGACAAGAATTCTGGGTAGAGGCAATGGATACTGCATGTTACCTATTTAATAGATCACCTTCATCAACATTGGAGGATAAGACTCCACATGAGGTATGGATTGGTAAGAAACCCTCTCTCTCACATCTAAAGGTATTTGGATGTGATGCATATGTACATGTTCCAAAGGAGAAAAGAACCAAGTTAGATAGTAAATCCGAAAGGTGCATCTTTATTGGGTATAAGGATGGTTTAAAAGGTTATAAGCTTTGGAACCCAGAAAAAAAGAAGGTTTTGTACAATTGAGATGAAATGAGTTGTACACAAGAGTTTGAAATGAAATACCTTGGTGAATTGCATTATTTCTTACGTTTTGAGATATGGAGAGAAGGTGAACAAACATTGGTTACATAGAGTAAGTATACCACAAAGTTTCCAAAAGATTAAAAATGGACCAATGTATGACAATATCAATACCATTAGAACAAAATACCACTCTGTAGTATGATGGAACAAAAGAAGTGGATGGTACACTGTATCTTTAGCTGGTGGGAAGTCTAAACTATCTCACTACAACAAGGCTAGATATAGCATATTCAGTAAGCATCATAAGTCAGTTTATGGCCAAACCTCTTGATAATCATTGGGAAGTAGTGAAGTGAATTCTTTGATATTTGGAAGGAACAATTAATTTTAGACTTTAATATATTGATAATTTAAATGTTAAGCTAGTAGGATATTCTGGTTCAGATTGGTTTGGAAATCTTGATGATATAAAATCAATTTCCAGTAATGCATTCAACCTTGGATATGGGATTGTGGCATGGAGCAGTAAGAAATGACCAATTGTTTCTTTGTCATCCAACGAAGTTGAGTACAAAGCTTTGTGTAGTGCTACTTGCGAAGCAGTTTGGTTGAGGTGATTTCTAAAAGATGTGGGAGAAATAGAAAACACCAACTATTATAAAGTGTGACAATCAAAGCACCATCAAACTAGCGAACAATCATGTCTACCACACAAGGCCAAAACATATTGAGACACATTATCACCTTGTCAGGGAAAATATACAGTCCAAGGAAATTGATTTAGTCTATTGTAATACCAATGAAAATGTGGTTTACATACTTACAAAGCTTCTTGGATTTTTTTTCCAAGTATTTAGGAATAAATTGGGGGTGGTAGAAAACACATTTCTCCATTAAAGGAGAGTGTTGGAATAATGGAGAAATCTAAAAGATTCTCCTAAATATAGTGTTCCATTGCATTGTTTTCCTAATTAGCCTTAGATCTGTTTTGAGTTACTATATTCTAGGAATCAATTCACTAGACATTAATATATTATACCCATAGCTCAGAGGATATAAGGTATTCAATTTTTCATTGACTTGCTATTATTTTGTTTTGACAAAAAAAATTGCAACTTTCTCCAAAGTTTAACATTAATAATTGAATTTTGTTAATTTTTAATAATATTTTAATTAATATTTTTTCATTAACTTACTATTATTTGTTAATTTTTAATAATATTTTAATTAATATTTTCATTGACTTGCTATTATTTTGTTTTACTAAAAAAATTATAGCTTTATCCAAAATTTAACATTAAAATTAAAAATTATTTGTTATTTTTAATAATATTTAATTAATTTATTAAAATAAACAATTCAATTTCTTACTCTAAATTTATATGCTATTTCGTTATATAAACAAAAATTTAATTGAGTATTAAAAATAATATTTTTTCCTAAATTTTTGTTTTCAACCGGTTACATATAAATTTATATGCTATTTTCGTTGTATAAACAAATTTAATTGACGGTTAAAATAATATTTTTTTCCTAAAATTTTGTTTTCGGACTGTTACATAATATATAGGAATATTATTTTGACCTTTTAGTTTATTTTATATGTTTTTTTAATAGTGTAAAGAATATATATTTCACGCTTAAAAAAGGTTATATTTGATATTTGTATAGTGAGTTATATATTTTTTTATTTTTGTTTTATTTCCATCTAAATTATTAAGCAAAATAATTTTACTAGCATACATATAAAATCAAAATTATATAAATAATTGGAAAACTGTAATAACAATTTGAAAAGTAATACTTCAAATACAATTTTTAAGTGAACATACCTATCCAATTTTCTCATCTTCAAAATTAGTAATTATTTAATAATTTGGCATACCCATAAACGTCTATGAAACTGTACAAATTACATCATATATAGGCATGAACACACATTTATAAGACTACACGATGACACTTTCAAATTTTACTCCATGTCTATGTATACCACTAATTACCTTATGTCCTAAACCACCATCAACCCCATTGAGCAACCACCATCAACCCCATTGAGGTTAGCCTTTACATATGTCATTCACATTTCTTTGGAATATCATGAAAGTTGAGTGGTTCTAATGTTGTTGTAGGGAACGAATTACACTTGAATATCTCATGCAACCTCGAAGATAAGTACTTTATATAAGAGATTTAGTTGTATTTGAAATCTTAACTAAAATTATAGAAATATAATATTAATGCCTTAACTTATTTTTTATGTTTTGTCACATGTTGTAGTGTTCAGTTTTTCTTTTTACTAAAAAAATTGCAAGCTTCTCCAAAGTTTAACATTAGAAATTAAATTTTGGTATTTTTTAATAATGTTTTAATTTATTTATTTTAAATTTCTTATTCTCTCCTTTTGCAATGATTGTACTTCACCATCACTATTATACTTCACCACCCAAATTTTAATGATAATTACCTGAACAACAACATCATAACGTCCACTTATTTTCTTTTCAGTCTAAGGAAACCAACAACAAACATGTCATCAGTTAGTCATATCCCATTCTCATTTTTCCTTGAATCTCATTGGGTCAATTTTATGAACTGAGTAGTGCCTTGCCATATTTACAATTTCTTTGGGCTTGAGGACTAAAACTTGGTATTAGGGACACACATATGATTGCATTTAAAACTTTTCTTTTTTATGTAATTTTTAAAATTTACAACATTTACTACTCTACTACGAGTGTCGAATGGACTTGAGTGATAACGTTTTTTCAACTATTTTCTCCAATTTTAAAAATATTCTAGAAATTTACATTTAAGTTATATTAAATGGTTATTGTCAAAATATTTTTAACTTGTTACAAGTGGCAATGAATGTTTAATTAATAAAAATGTTTTTAATTAAATGAAACTCAAACAAATTTCACCAGTAAAAGTAAATGTAAATGTGTCTTTTAATAAATAAATAAATTCAAGGCCTTGAATTTTTTGGACACTCTACATTTAAATTATACAACTCAAACTTTAATTCCTAAAAAATGCCTATTGCATTTCACACAATTGTAATAAAAAAATCTATATTCAACTTATGCTTATAGCATTACCATTAACTTTAAAATACACATTTTATTTATATGGTAATTATATATTATTTAAACTTAATTTAGTGCCTTTGCTTAATGGAATTTTGGTTGTCCATTATAGTTTTCTTGGCATTGTTGTAGTTTGTTTGATTTTAATAGCAATTATAAAAAAAGTGAAGGGTTATCTCAATTTTATGTTTTTAGGATTTTATCTTTCAAAATATTATTGACTATTTTGTTCTAATCTTTTGTTTTATAATTTTATTTCTTTTTCCTTTAGTATTAATTTCTGATTTCTGCATACATTGATATAGACTTCCATTTTGCCAAAACTTCATAAATTTTTATTTTTATTTAGCTATATCTAAACTAAGTGGCAAAAATTCACTCTATTATGTAATTTATTTAAATTTAAAAATGCAAAATATAATTTTAAATTTTCCTTATTAAAAACATCAGATTAATTTTACCCGAGCAATGACTCATGCAAGCTCGATTCTCTTGCTATTCGTCCTAGAGCCTATAGCAAATCCCATGCCCCCGCTAAATCATCTGCTCCTCCGCCAGACATCCACATTGATTCGCACCTCCTTTCTGAACGAATAGATAGTGTGCAGAAATTTGCCCTTATCGGGCGTTGGTATTTCCCATGCATGGAGGTGCCGGAAATGCGCCAATGGATTGCTGATCGATGGAAGCCTATCATTGGATATGCTCCCATCATTTCTCACCTTATGAAGGACTGGTTCTGCTTCCACTTTATTGATGTTGCCGACTCTGATTCCATCCTCCGTGCTCCATGGGTTCATAAGAGAAGTTTCCTTGCCTTGCATCGTTGGTTTATTGGTTTTGACCCTCTCAATAACACTCCCTCACATAATCTTATATGGGTAAAATTGCCTAATCTCCCCCTGGAGATGTGGTCCAAAGAGGTCCTGGAAATTATTGGGAACTCCATCGGCCGTTTTGTTTATGTCGACCCATGGTGCATTGGTGAGCGAGACAAAAGAATCGCATGGATTCTCATTGAACGTGCTTATAGGGGCAGATACCCTGAACACGTTGATATTTCATGGTGTGGTAGGCGTATCTCTCAGCGTCTGGATTTTTGGGGTGTCCTGTTCAGATGTGCTGCCTGTCATAGAACAGGTCATCTCATTATTAACTGCCCTCGCAAGGATGCTCGCCGCCGTCAGCTTCATCTTTCCTCTTTGCATTCCCGACGCCCTCCTCCCACTTCTGATCCTCCCATTGGCCCCCTCCCTCATGCTCATGTTCCATCTCCTCCGCCGCCCCCTCGACCCCCCTCTCAACCTCGCTCTTCATCCATGCCTTCCGCCTCCATTCCTGAACCTTCAAATGATCCCCCCATTCGGTCTCCATCTCCCATCCCGATTGCAGATATATACAATGGATCCCTCCCTATCTTTATCTCATCATCTACTCCCCCACTCCCATCATCATCAAAAAAAGGAAAGGAGCCCATTACCGCCACCCCTGTTAATTCCCCATCATCATCGCCTGCAAATCTATTTGACAGTGACATAGATTTGCTCATGCATCAAAAATCCATTGAACTTGAACCTCTTACCATCCATAAGCCCTTCCACCAGCCCTCCCCATCCATCAGCCCAACGTCGGGAAGGAATATTACTGTTAGGAAGACGACACGGGGTGGTTCTCGTCATTTCCGGGGTCGCCACTTGCTCTCGGATCCTAGTATCAGTTCTCTCTCTCTTGTTGATGTTCCGGTCATTGAATTGGTCTCTCCACAATCTCAGCCCCTTAGAGCAGACAAGGCTGGCTCATCTGTCCAATGATGGACATTGTCTCTATGAACATTCGGGGGTTGGGGGCAGGGCCCAAGTATCTTGCCTTAAAGCATTTGTTCCTTTCTGCGCGGCCTAAGATCATCCTCATTCAGGAATCTATGCATGACCGTCTCTCTTCCATCAATTATTTCAGAAGAATGTTCCCTTCTTGGCATATCACGGCTATCGATGCCTGTGGTCACTCTGGTGGCCTTCTTGCTCTATGGAATCCCCTTTGGATCCGTGCCTCAGCATATAAATGTTTTGTTGGTATCCTTCTTAATGTCTCTTTCCGGGGTCTATGTTCGTCTGTCAACATCCTCAATATCTATGCTCCATATAAACACAGATTTCCTTTTTGGGACAGATTCTTTTCCTCGGATTTATGTGCATTACACCACATGATGCTTGTCGGTGATATGAATTTCACCCTCGATCCTGATGAAGTCTGGGGTGGTGGCAGGCATATGGATCCCCTATTAGATTATATAAAGTCATGCTTTCTGCAATGGAATCTCATTGATATTCCTCCATCCTCTCCATCCCACACGTGGGACAATGGACGCTCTGGCGACTCTTATATAGCCAAACGACTTGATCGAGTCGTTCTACAGGCGGATATTATTCATCACTTGGGCCTTCCGACTGTATCTATTGGTATTGAATCTATATCTGATCATCGGCCCATATTCTTCCAATGGAGGCAGAAGAAATATGATCAGCCCTTTCTGTTCAAGTTTGACCATTCCTTCATTGAGAACCCGACGTTCATCCACATGGTTTCATCTGCTTGGCGGGAATCGATTACATCTGATCCATCTCTCTCCACTTCCTTTCACCTACGAATGGCTTTTATTCACTCCAAAGTGAAATCTTGGCAGATTGCCGAAAAGAGAAAGAACCGGATTGAAATTAAGAATATTCAGAAGATGCTCGAACACATCCACTCTGCTCATGATCCCAATATCATGACTTTCCTCACGAGGACTCAGATATCTGATCTATCCCACAGGAAACATCAATTATTAAATTTGGAGGAATCATCTTGGCGTCTCAAGAGCCGGGCTCTATGGCTTCATCTGGGCAATAGGAATACTAAATTTTTTCACAGATATGCTAATTTTAGAAGACAAACCAACGCAATTTGGCGGATCAAAGATAGTAATGGCGGATTCTTATATACACAACAGGATATCTCCAATGCGGCTGTCGCCCATTTCAAAGCTCAATACAGCAGGGGTATGGGATGTGCCATTCATGACATTCTATGGGGTATCGAGCTATATCCCATCATGTTCGACGAATCATGCAATGATTCCATATATCAGCCGGTCACAGAGGATGAGCTCCACAAAGTTCTAAAGGCCTTCAGCAAGGACAAATGTCCTGGGCCCGATGGATGGAATATTGAATTCTTTCTATGTTTTTTCGACATTCTTAAAATGGACCTATTGAATATGATTGAGGAATCCCATATCACAGGGCATATCCATCCACATACTTCATCTACTCTGATTGCCCTCATTCCCAAGAAGCATAATGCCGACACCTTCTCTGATTTTAGACCGATATCACTTTGCAACATCTCTTTCAAGATTATTTCTAAGATCATTGCTGAACGCATTAAGGGTATGCTGGCTACTCACCTCTCCAGGGATCAACACGCTTTCCTCAAAGGGCGAAACATCATGGACGCTGTTGCTTCTACTCAGGAATGTATTTTTTCAATGTACTCAAAAAACATTGACGGGGCTATCCTTAAAATAGACTTACAAAAAGCCTATGATTGCATTGATTGGGGATTCATTCGATGTCTTCTGGCTCGCATTGGTCTGAGACCCTGCATGATTTCATGGATTATGGCGTGTATCGAAGGCGTCAACTATGGCATCAATATCAATGGGATTCCTACTTCTTTTTTCTCTGCTGAGAGGGGTCTCCGACAGGGATGCCCACTTGCCCCTATTATCTTCATACTTGCCATGAACTCTCTCATCCTTCATATCAATAAAGCTGTAGACGATCACCGATGTTCTCCCATTCGCATCAGCCGTCACATATCTTTATCTCACAATATATTCGTTGATGATATTCTCTTATGTGCTATGCTTCAGCAACAATCGTGGCAATGTCTATTTGACATTATTTCCAATTTCCAGAAGGCCACTGGCCTCATCATCAACAAGCTCAAATCAAAATTATATTACAATGGAGATCACTCAGAACTGATCACCAACATTGCTGATATGTTCGGTGTACAGTCTCTCTCTATCATGAATGGCATCACCTACCTCGGCTTTCAGCTCATGCCTCTCTATTCGTCTTCCGACTAGGAATGGCTAGTCCAGCGACACTTCAACAAAATTTCATCCTGGGAATTCCGCACTCTATCATTGGCGGGCAGGTCCACACTCGCAGTGGCGGTTCTGACGCATCTTTCGATATACTGGGCACACTTATTCTATATTCCATCCTCTATCATCCGCCGTCTCAATCATCTCACTGCTTGTTTCATTTGGGGTGGAAAAACCATGCAGCACAAGATACACCTAGCAAATATAAAGGACATATCCATTCCAAAACAATAGGGTGGATGGGGCATAAAGGACTTAAGACAGTTTGGCTGTGCGCTGATATGTCGCACATTATGGAGAGGTATATATGGCACGTCACCATGGAGCAACATCATTCGACAAAGATATATGAAAGGTAAAAGTATTGCTTTCTGGCACAGGAAAGGATCCATTGGCATTGGATCGGGATCTCCCATTTGGCGCAGCATGAAGAAAATTGAGGCTCTCTTTCTCTCCCGCTTAAGATGGCGGATTCATTCTGGAACTAATATCTTCATTGGACTGGACCCATTGATATGTGGCCACACAGACATGACTATTCCAGATGATCTCATATTACAGTTACAGCATCATGGCATATTTACATGGAACAAATTGATCAAAGATTGGCATGGATCCACACCGATATGGATGGAAAGCAGTGATCTCTTTCTTACGGATCTGCTGGCGAGCGTGTGGAAATCTATTACAGACTCATTATCTGCTGGCGGCATCCATAGACATGGTACATCAGATCAACTCCAATGGACCGTCTGCGGTTTTAGACGCCCTGTGACTATCCGCGACATATATACTTTCCTATGCATGGACAGATTTCCATACTCACTTCCGACATTCCCATATATATTCTGGAAGGCATCTTGTCCTCCCAAATATATTCATTTTGCATGGCTGGTTTTTTACAACAAAAATCTAACATGGGAAAATCTCAGGAAGCGCTCATGGCATGGGCCCAGCAGATGCTCTCTTTGTGGAAATGAAGAAGAGACAAACCTACACATGTTCATCAAATGCTCTTCCTCTCTTCGAATCTGGTATGTACTGGCCCACAATTTTGGCTTTTCTTTAACAGATTTTGATACCACTAGTGCAGCTATCATATGGTGGAGCAGACAGAATGGTAACAGACGATTCCTCATATTGCTATATTTATGGATGGTCTGGAAATGGCGGAACAATATTATCTTCAATGGCCTGCATATGCCACCAACCTTCATCATCGACAACATCATGGCCCTATGGCACTCGACATATGGATCCAATTGAGGACTCCATCCTTCTGCCATCATGCATTTGAATATTTCAATCTATCCCTTCATACAAAATATATCTGAATGTCTTTTTGCATATTTTGATATACATATGTCCATCTGACTATATGTTTATATCCACACATTCCATATATATGCTCATGAGCTACACAGCATCTGAACTATATTTTCTCAATATAATATTATGCTTTTTTTCTTCTCAAAAAAAAAAAAAAAAAAGAATTTAGTACGTCAGGCATAGTGTATATGTTTCCATCATCACTACTTGATGGATTACCGACATGGACTTGCTTTTCCCTATTATATCTCCGCCACTTTCTCTTTCTAATTTATCGAGCCATGCATGTGATATGATCCATTCTCATTTGTCATGCCACTTCTATGTTAGCTTTCAGTGGAAACCGAAACTAGCAGATACCATTTTGTATCTAAGCATTCTCAAAATTATGCATATCTTTTAATTTAAAAATTACATATTCAATTTTATCAAAATGGATTTGGAAGTTTATAAGTTTTACGGATTTGTTATATTTAAATCTCATAATTTCCTTCCTCATTCTCAAATATTTTTTTCGCAAGGAGGATTGTAATTACTAGTAACCTTATCATTTTTAATGTTCCTTCCCTTGGTAATTCTTGTTCATGTAATTCCTTTAAAATACACTATGAAGTTTTTCAAGTTGTTTTAACTTTCTTTGCTTATTTTTTTGGTTCTTTTCCGTCTGAATCTCACACTTCTCTTAAAATTGACTTTCTTATGATGGTTCCAATTATCTTAAAGCCATATATTATTCTAAGTTGATTTTGTGTTGAATAATTTTGTTTACATTTGCAGTTGATTGATTGGAAAGGAGGTGGGTATTTGACGTTCTATTCAACAATGACATGAGGAGAGATAGTTATTGGTGGTCCGCATGTAACTCTGGGCTATTTTAAGAAAAAAGAGAAAACTAATGAGTCCAACAAGGTGATTGAACGTTGGAACTTAACTTATTCGAAAATAATAATAATTATATAGATAGTTTGCAGTCCTACATTGTTTTCTACTAGAGAAGGTGGACAAGAGAGGAATGTGATGGTTCCATACTGGTGACATAGGGAGATTTCATCCTAATGTCTACCTTAAGAATATTGACTGTAAAAAGTACATGGTTAAGCTTCAACATGGGGAATATTCCTCTTTCGGCAAGGTATTGATACTTCTTACAAAAATATTTCAACTTTGTAAGTCGTTTAGAATTTTTTCAAGTGCCATATCCCAATATGTTTCCTTTATGTGCCATTACATCAACAATATCTTGCTACATGCAAATCCATTCCATAGTTACTATGTGGCTCTTGTTATTCCATCCCATCAAGCCCATGAGAGTTAGGCTCAAAAAGAAGGAATTAGAGTTAGGCTGAAAAAGAAGGAATTATTTACAAGGACTTTATTGACTTGTGTTAGAAGAGCTCCCATTTTGTGGTAAGCTTGATAAGACCTATTTTAAGGTTGGTTTTTGTCCTCTCTTTCTGTTGGTGTGTACACATATATGTATGTTCTGTTGAATTTCTCTAGGCATCCATGATCGAGTTTGTTGATAGGGATCACCCCTCTACTCTCTAGTGTTTGGGTTTCTGCACACAAAATTTATGTTTGAGGGTGTGTTTTGTGGAGTGCTTCCACAGTGGAGGGTGGTTTCCCATACAGTGTAGGTCGCAAGGTGGTAAAGCAAGGGCCACCTTAGGGAATGCAGTTGGTCATTGGTCGAGAAGCAAATTGTAAGTCATTGGGTCTTATTTCTGTTTGCATTGCCTTAGGTGTGCTAGGGACGAGAGCATTGTGTTAATTAAAGAGTTACAACGAGGGTGGTATTCTCTATATAATCGATGTAATCTTTCTTGTTTCAGCCCCATCCAGCGACAATGTGGTCGAGTGCATCAGGGTTTAGGGCCACGAAGTCGGGGGGGCATTCCTTTCGGGGATAATCTTGACCTGGGTAAGAGGTAGATCTGCAATCAACTCATTCTCCTTGTACAATTAAACTACCTCCCCCCTTCAATTTCAATCGAAATTGTAATTACTCTCGCATGCAAGGGTTGGCTCAACTTGGAGAGTTAGTTAGCTGAGTCAAGTCGAGTGAGTTTGAGTTAAGTTATATTTTTGGAAAAGTCAAATTTAGAGTGTGTTTGCATGTGAAGTTATTTTCAGCGAGTCAATATCCAAAAATTTTAAATAGCCCTCATCAGGTTCATTGTCATCATCAAGTTTTGTGTGATCAGTGGAAGAGTCACATCTCATATTATTTGTGTTTGTCAATTTTTGTATTTCTCCTCTCTTCCTTCAAAACAAATTCTATGGACAAACACCTTTAGCACATCGTGTTGCTCTTGGAACAACTTGCTTGGCATATGCATGAGGATAGGAATGAGCTCATTGAATTCATTAATGAACTTCAACAAAACCAATAGCTTATTATGGGCAGGCTAGCCTCTCTTTGTCACGGACAAAAGAGGACTCATGAGAGAATGGAGGAACTAGAACACATATTAGAACACATAAAAGGCCATGTTCATTGTGCTTTCAGTCAACCTTCATTACTAGAAAATGGATAAGACAACTCAAGTCTGACTCACCTTCGAAATCAAGGATAAATGTTGGTTACTTATAAGTTCTTGAGATTTTTTTGTAATTTTGGATTATCTCCATGTAATTTTTCTAGTTCACTTTAATTATTTATCATGTTGTTTTGCTATTATCTTCTAGCAAAAAAGACTAGAAAAAATAAGCCAAAACGTTTTTAATGTGCAACCCCTTACATCATTAATTTGAACAATAAAAAGATTCAGATTAAAAAAATAAAAATAAAATAATAATTCGACTTAAAAAAATAATAATAACATGAACTATCTCAATCTTATTTAAAAGTGAAAGTATTAATAATAAAAATATAAACTATTTTAATTTCAAATTTAATCTAATGTCTAAATCACTAAAAAAAATGTTTGTTTTATTTTTCCTTTTTTATATTCCTATATTTGATGCATTATATATATCAAAATGAATATATCAAAGATCTATATTATCTTTATATATTAAATATAAATAATCATAGAATAAAAGTAGATCGGGCCAACTACATTATGTTGTATTGAAGTAGAGAACACAGATTACCTTATTGTCTTTCACGAAGAAAAGATTAGACTATTTTTTCAATTAATTTATATTATATATTTTAAATATAAAATTAAAAAAATAAAAAAAGTTAAAGAGGAATTACATGTCAAAATAATGTAAAAATAACCATTTAAAACCAAAAATAAATATAAAATATATAATAAACTTTATATTATTAATATAATATATATTTTTTTAATATAAAAGTATTTTAATGATTTTATTATAATTTTTTAGAAAAAAATTTAGGGGCTAATAATTTTTTTTATCAATTTTTCAAAAAAAAATTTGCTAATTTCCATTTTTTCTAAAAATGATTTACTCAAATTTTATGGATTTGTAAGATTCGGGGAAGTCTCCAAACTTTAAAAAAAAAAAATCATCGTTAATTTTTCTTTTGAATTTTAAACCATTTACATTCATAATTTTGCGCAAATCAAAGAAATTCTCATTAAAGTCACATGAAATTTTTTTTTTAAGAAATCCAATCTTAAAAGTATTTCTAAATCGCTCTTTTAATAATAAAAATAAATTTAGCCCCAGATGCAGGTGCTGAAAGGTGACATTAAGGCGATGGGACGGGTGTGCAAGGAAGGCCACCTGCTTGCCATGCGAAGAGGTGATATGTACACAGGTGGAGAGGGACATTCCCGGCGGCGATGTTTATGAAACATAGGACCTCAGTAGAGGAGCATTAACGCTCCGTCCAATTTCGACTGCGCAACAGGGCTCGGCGCCTCGACTCCCATGAATACCATAGTAATGGTGGGAGCGCTTCGAGGCAAGGGTAGCAGCAATATTAACGGTGGCATCACAGGCATTATCATGTTAATTCAGGCTGGGTTTGGGGTTCTACTGCTGCCTCTCATGTTGTTGAGTTTAAGCCCTAGTTTGAATTCTCAGGCCATCCCTCCAATTCCGAATTTTCAGCCTCCTTTTGATTCTCTCAGCTCTCTGCATCTCAATTCGGCTCTGCCCAGCTCTGTTATTATGGTTCGGCCTCGACAGCGAATGCTCAGCCGTCGAGGCTCCACCCGAGGAGTGTCCTCGCGCCCTTCAGTCGATGCGGAGACCTTTCCTCACTGCCATTGCCACTGCCATTTCCCTCATGTTGGAGGTGCAAGTTTTCTTAGGCAAAGCCAACTCCTCGAAGCCAGCTCTCTTGGCTCCTCATCCTCGCCTTTTTTCAGCTCAGCAGTCTTCACCTTCAATAGCCTTCTGAACCACCCCCGGATCAACGCCCATGTCTCGGTGCTATTCATTGAGGAGGCCCAAGACGAGGACAAATCCAGTGCACAACAAGAGATGACCTCACCAGTTGATACCGCGAAAGCTATGGAGACGCCCTCTGCTAATCCGGATTTAAATAGGAACGTAATAGATTACAGAGATAACCATAAATAGAGAGATGCAGCGGAAATAACACTTCATTTCGTTAATGGAAAATACTGAAATATGCTTACAACCAGAATTGGAAATAACCCAGCTAGGACGATGGTAGCTTATCTCTGAGAAGAGATGTGCGGCTACATGTCTCTGAACTGTTCCGAACTTGTGTTACAATGAGGCTCGAAGGCCTATTTATTATGAAAACAATGGAAAACCTCCATATTCCAAAACCGACACTAAGAATGAAACGCCAATTGTGGGCCCCGTTTTGGGTAAATTGGTACATCAATTTCCCGGGGTCGTAACTTTGGCATACGATCTCCATTTGACGTGTACAATAGCTCATTAGAAAGATCTATTCGAGAACTATCATTGTTGGAACGACAACACAGGTCCATGTTCCATGGACCCGTGTTGCCCCTGGATTCCCAAAAAACATCGTTTAGGGCCTCAAAACGGCTCCGGAAGTTCAGGACCCGAAAAACTGCTGCTACAATTAAGGAAACTGAAAATGCTGAAAGAGACAATTGTGGGGGTCCAAATGGGATAGGTGGGTGGCCACCAACATCCACCTGGATCATTCCTCCCCCCTTAGGAAGCAATGGTCCCCATTGTGTTGAGTTCCTCCATCTGCTGAACTTGTCCTGCAATCTCTGATGTGTCCAGTAATGGTGGGAAGCATGGTCGACAACGATCCACATTGAATAGTTGGTGCAGGCGAAGGAATGGAGGAATGCTGTGCTTCAAAGCATTGTTGCACGTAGCCTTGGTACTGGTGTAAGGACCATGTCGGAGTGTTCTGAGCTTCTGATGGGTTCTGGTAAGGCGTTCTTTCTGTTGATGCAACCAAACTTTGTTTCCCACTTGAAACTTGTGTGGTACCCCTGTGGGTGAGGAGAAGTTGTTTCTGTGTTCTGTCATGACTATATCCCTCTGCTGTTGCTGCTGCGTGGAGGAACCCTTTGCGGGGGTCATGGATGTAGCAACAATCTTCCCCTTACTTTGGAAGTGAACCATACAGATGAATTTCCTGGTCTGTGATATGAGCTTGCTGCCTTTCTTAGCAGTGATCAAAGACGTGGCAGTAGGTGGGGCTACCTACGGTATCCTATATAATGAATCACCCAAAGAAATAATGACAACGTGGGGCCTTGACTCATACATAGCATGTTGCCTCCACAAGTATGTCTAGCCTAATAATACATCACAAACATCCAGAGGCGTAACGTCACACAATACCTCGTCTGTCAATGGTTTGATGCTGTAGGGAAGGCGGCACTGCTGGCGAACTTTGAGATCTCGTCCTTCATGAAGCCACCTGATACTATACGGCTGCGGGTGTGATGTAGTCGGTAGGCCCAGCCGCTTCACGACCTTTGCTGAAACAAGGTTCTTTTGGCTGCCACTGTCAACAATGAATTGCAGCGGCGAACCCTTCACCCACATCTGTGGGTGGAAAAGACGTTCCCCCTCCTCTGGCTCTTTCGGCTCATTCTTCTAGATCTTGGCAGTGGCAACAGTGGCGCTGGGATCTGCATCAATGATCTGCTTCCCTTTGCCATTCCCCTTGTCGGGTTATGGCTTAGGGTCGGAACATGTATCTGATTCGGAAGGCTTCAACTCGGCCACCAATGACTGCTTGGTCCAACACTCACTTGTGTTATGAGTGGGACTCTTATGGAACTCACACCACTTTCCTGTGTCCTTCTTCGGTTTCGTGGTTTTGTTCTTTTCTTGCAGCTTCAACGGGTTTTCTTGGGTCACCCTGCCTTGGCTTTGACCTTTGGGCTTCGGATTTGTAGATCCAAAGTCTCGCTTCTTCTGTTTGAACTTTTGCTCGATTTTGACAGCATATCAGTATGTTGTGCCGAGTGAGGAGATGTCCAAGAACTCCACCTCTTCCTGGATGTATCTATGCAGGCAGCCGCGGTATTTGAGCACCAGATTCAACTCAGAATCTTTGATACCCAACTGTGTGCGAAGGGTATGAAAAATTTTTGTGAACTCTGGCACATCCTGGTCTCGTCCCTACCGCAGTCTGGTCCATTTGATGTATTTGTCCTCATAGCTTTTGATAGGTTAGTATTGCTCCTTGATGGCATCTCAGAATGAATCCCAAGTGGGTGCGACTGAAAATAGTGAGCCTGTGCTTTCATCCTTCTGCTCGCAGTAGGTTTCCCACCAGTCCTTGACGTGGGGGGCTACTTTGAGAAGAGCGAAAACAATCTTTTCTCGACTTGAAAATTCATGAACAGAAAAATAACCGTCTAGCAGATTTAACCATTTATCTACGACATCTGCATCTATCTGACCCTCGAATATGGGGATTTCAAAATTAACTTGTACCTTAAAGGGCATGGCGTTTCCAGAGTCGCTGCTGGAAGCCGATGCGTCACCTCTAGGTAGCCGCTGAAGGATCTGCGCAAAATTGTCCATCATCGCGTTCCTTTGCCGCTCGAGGGCTTCTTCGAGCAAGATTTTGATAGGATCTCCTGCCCCATCGTCTTTCTTCTCATCCGCCATGGGAGGCCGTCGGGATTTGCGAGGCTGGTCTTGCAAAGGTTCGACCAGTTCAAGCCCTAACTCCTTATATCCTGACCTCATCGGGGACATGCAAAGAAAAACCGAGAAAAAGCAGACCGCTCTGATAACACTGATCCGGATTTAAACAGAAACGCAATAGATTACAGAGATAACCATAAATACAGAGATGCGATAAACATAAATAAAGAGATGCAACAGAAATAACACTTCATTTCATTAATGGAAAATACGGAAATATGCTTACAACCAGAATTGGAAATAACCCAACTAGGACGATGGTAGCTTATCTCTGAGAAGAGATGTGCGGCTACATGTCTCTGAACTGTTCCGAACTTGTGTTACAATGAGGCTCGAAGGCCTATTTATTATTGAGAAAACAATGGAAAACCCTTCACATTCCAAAACCGACCCTTAGAAGATGAAACGCCAAATTGTGGGCCCCGTTTTGGGTAAATTGGTACATCAATTTCCCGGGGTCGTAACTTTGGCATACGATCTCCGTTTGACGCGTATGATAGCTCGTTAGAAAGATCTATTCGAGCACTATCATTGTTGGAACGGGCAACATCGGTCCATTCCATGGACCCATGTTGCCCCTGGATTCCCCAAAAAACGTCGTTTAGGGCCTCAAAACGGCTCCGGAAGTTCAGGACCCGAAAAACTGCTAAAAATAGTAAGTTGTGCTACAATTAAGGAAACTGAAAATGCTGAAAAAGACAATTGTGGGGGTCCAAATGGGATAGGTGGGTGGCCACCAACATCCACCTAGATCATCTGCAGATCCCGGGAAGGCAACAGAAAGACCATCCAGCCAGAAGGAGGACGTCCAAATGGAGCCCGTCACGACAACAGCGAAGGAGGTCCAAGCTCAGGACACGGAGGAATATGGCTGGTGCAAGATTGTGGAGGAGGTTCCAGAAGAATAATTGCTGCTCCGTCTCAGGTCACGCTGCCCGGAAGGGATTTTGTCTATTCCTTTTTGGCTTTGTCTTCGTGTCAAAATGTTTGTGTTAGTGTGTCAATATGGCATTGTGCCGACGCTGCTGTTCAAGGCTGGTTTTTAACACATGGATGGATACTCTGTGTCAAAAGTTTTTGAATACCCCTGCGCGAGATTGTTCTTTTGTTTGCTCTTGCCCTTGTGTGGGAATGACTAGTGGTTTGGTTCGTCCTCTTCTATTGTGACAGATGTTGTTCCATGCTGCCATTTCTTCCAGGAAGTTGAATCTTCTAGACAATTTGAATGTATTTGTACTCTGTTTTTATATATAATAGAATAGTTTTACCCAGAAAAAATAAATAAAAATAAATTCAGTATTTGTAACTAAAATTCCCAAAAAATTCTACGATTTTTTTCCAAAATCCTACAAAATGAAAATATTTAGAATGCACAATTTAAATTTAAAATGGAAATATTTTTCGGAGTCATTACTTAGAACGATGTCAATAATGTTGACATTAAAAGTTCGGCACAATAACGTCAGCGAATAAGACAAGAAGCCGAATGGATTCCAACACGAGAGGGAGTCACAAATGTCACAGCGGCCGCGATTTCATGCTGAAGACGGAAATATTGCAACGAACCACTAATCACTACATACCATTCACGTGAAATTTCCATCCACGTGTTGACATCATGGCGAGTCTAATCGGATAACCATGGTTGTATAGTCAACAATAATATTGGAACAAAAAATTAATTGTCAAGCTTTCTCATGATATTTCTTTGGGCTTGTCTAACTACTTTAAATATTGCAGGTTTCGTGTGGAATACGCTGAAATAGTTTTTGGTAAATTTTTGGGTTCAAAATTCGTTCCTAAAATTAAATTGATTTCCTATTTGAAAAATTTTGAGAAGAGAATTTCTAAATTTTATTAGATTTGTACATTAAATGAATAAAAAATATATATTTGAAAATTCTCTAAAACAATTAAACTACACCTATTTTCTTTACATTAGGTAGTTGTGAAAACATGAGCCATTGATTTATGAAAGGCTCACAAGGGTTTTTAATGCTTTTAAGATTGGTAATGATAGTATTGAGGTCTTGCTTATCTGGTTAGAGCGATATTTTGTCGAGATATTAATTTAATTGTTTAGTAAGTGTTATAAATAATTTAATTTTATTTCAATTCTAGTCTATAAATGTGAATGTGAAATTTTAATCCAGTAATTTATTATTAATATTTACAATGTAATTTATTTAACTATTTTAAATATTAAAAAAACAATCTTTACTCCAATTTTTATTTCAAAAAACGCATTCTCTTCGATCACACGGAGCACGCATGAGAGCACGTACGAAAGGACTTTTAAAAGTCAACGAATTAGTCCAGTCTGTTTTTCTTCTAAAGACACGCTCATGTTGAAAGACTCATGTAATTTTCGTGTGGGTTGGTATTATTTTTAAAAGGGGGCTCATGTAATTTTTATAAGGGGTTTTGAAAGTTTTATGTTTTTTTGAAAGGAAAGATTTTGTTGAAAAGTTTATGTAAGGTTACTATTATATCAAACATATTTTTAAACCGTTTTTTTTTGAAGATAAAAGGGAATTTTTTGTTTTAAGAAGTCCACTTTTTATTTTAATTATTTTTATATAAAATTTAATATTAATTGAATTATTTTAAATAGAAAATTTAAGACAAAAAAGTTTAAAACAAATATGTTTAAGAGAAAGTTTTAAATTTAAAATAAAAATAGTAGGAGACAAATATATTTTATGACAAAATTTTATATTTAAGATAAAAGTGGCAAAAATATTTTAAGACAAATCTTTATATTTAAGACAAAAACAATTTGAGACAAATGTTTTAAGACAAAAACAGTTTAAGACAATTATTTTAAGACAAAATTTTATGCTTAAGACAAAATTAGTTTAAGACAAAAATATTTTAAGACAACTTTATATTTAAGACAATGACCACTTAAGATGAAACTCATTTCATATAATAAAGAATTAAGACAAAAACATATCAATTTAAGACAATATTATCTAACAAGTGCAAAACTGACTTTCATAGTGCACCTTAAGTCTGCCAACTTGCATGCTACTATTGTCTCCCACCTATACCAAGGTTGCTATTTCACTTCATATTCATGCTATCTTATATAAAGACAACGATTTGTTGGGCTCTTTGTTTTGTGGGGGTAGCCGTCTCTGAAGAACGAGACAACTTTTCCTGGCAAGATTTCTTGGGCATCAATTCATTTTATGTCCCTTCGAGCTCTGTTTATATGATTAGAGAAAAGTTGTCTTTTGTTGCATTCGACAATACTACACGAAGGGGGATTTTAAGATAATTTTTTAAGACAAAATAAATCTTTTGTCTTAAAATTGTCAATATGAGACACTAGTAAAAACGGTAAAGGTAAATGATTAAGAGACAATATACGTTGTTCATGGGTTCTTCAGGAAGCAAAGCAATGGAGGATACAAAAACTAATCGGATTTAGGGCGATGGAGGCTCACAACAGAGGCATGCTTCATGAGAGTAGCAATGGAGGTACTTTTGCTGAGCATGGATAGGAAGTAACATAGTTGGAGTACCTTTCAGGGTCTCCATTGATTCTGTTTTAATATGTGTTTTTTTACTGTTTCATTTATTTTGAACGTTGTTTTTTTTTTTTTTACAGAAAGAAAAAAATCTATATATATATATATATAATTATATATATATATATATATATATATATATATATATATTAAAATATAAGGATAGTGCATAATTCAAATTTCATTCATTATATTAGCTTTTCATACATCTCTTATTATTCCTATGCCCATACATTTCTAATTTCCTGTTCTACCAAAAGCATCTTTCTTAACATCAAACTTTAGCTTATAACCATTACATTTTCATAAATGAAGGCTTTCATTATCTAAAGAGTAGTTGGAAATCAGTTATGTGTTAAAATGTCTCCTAAAAGTAGTTGATGTTGCCTACATTGACCATGATACCCTCCTTGCAAACTGAGAATTTCTTTTTGCCTGTTTCCTTCGAAATACCTATTCTAGATAAGAGGTTCATTGTCTAATTATATTCTCTATATATATGATGGAAATGTATATGATTAAAAGTCCTTACTAGGTTTTGAATCCTCATCACCTAATTTACAATATGGGGGGATTGAAATTAGTATGCTTGTTTACCAAGTTAGTGGTTGCTTTTGCATCTCCATATACTTGAATTTTTTCTAACCTTAGCCATTTTTCTACGATAAGAAATCCCCATAATGTTGTGATCTCATATTTGTTCTTTGATCCCATTCCGCCCTCCCACCTGAAGTGGAAGAAATTACCATACTTAGTAACTATGATTGCACCACATCCGCATTCCCTTCTATTGTTGACTCCGTAAAAAAACCCAACCAGATATTGTTTCCAAATATCAATTAATTTGCATTTCTTGTTTCTGGTAGACTTGATCACCGACCCGATCTCATTGAAAAAACAGTTGTCTTGATAATGGATTCTCTAACAATTGCAGTTTTCCGATCAAAATGCTAGCATTCCTACTTCGCCCTATAATACATATGATATATAATGGGAGGGACTTATACTTTCTTTTTGAAGTGAACCATGAAAAGAAAACATCTAAACAAGGGTTGATTAGTGCCAACGAAAGGAAGCTTCATTTCCTCCATAACCCCATCCCAAATCAACCTCTCGTATGATCATTTGATTAACAAATGATCTTTATCTCCACCCCCATGCATAGATGACATATTCTAGGACCAATGAACCCACATTTTTGTAAGTTCTTCCATGTTAATATACGATCATGTGCTTCCAACCAGCAAAAAAAAAATAATTTTTTCAGGATATTCCACCTCCATATATCTTGTAAATGCTTCTTATAGGCATTGATCGTCCTGGCCCTTCACAAATCCAAGTAGATAACTTGCACTGTCAGCTTGTTCTTTTTCATTCCCACCCGCCCTCCATATCATATTATCTTGCTTATCACCATGAATGATGCCAGAAGATCAAAGTTGCACTACGTATGAACTCCATTCCTCATGATATGTCTCTGGTATGCCAAGATCTTCGGCCCTTCTCCAACTTTGTTTATCAATGTTTTAAGTCCCCGATAGATATATCTGTTGCAAGCGGATAATGTCCTTTCTGTGAAGGATTTGCAACAATTCAAAGGATGATGAATGATTTCCACCCTTCCCCATGATGGAATCCAATCCAATTGTGATCTTAGATCCATCTCCAGTCCCCCAACAGGAAAACCCCAACATCTAGTGTAGAGTGTGTTGAAAAGTGTAACTAGGTTTGGTCTTCATAACGACATGTGTAAATATATTTTTATGTAATTGATGTAAAGAAGAAAATAAAATTATTTTTGTAATGTTTGAATCGTGGGTTTCATAAACTTTATTGTAGTTAAGGTTCCCATTGTAAGCCTTTAGGTTTTCATCAAGTTATAATAGTCTATTGAGTCAATGTTATGTATGGAAGACCCTTCTTGGGCATGTTACAAATATATGTGGTTCATTGAAATAGTCAAAGAGACCCTTCAAGATCAAGCTCAAACATATCCTTCAATTTGGCCTTAATTGAAATTATGAAGCTTCGCCAAGGGACATTTCAGATCACACACAACTCAAGTCGGCTAATTTACATGGGAAACCACTATAAATAGGGCAACTCAACTTCGTTTCAAGGTTATAATTTCAGTCAAGGAGAAGTCTGCAATAAGGAGTGTGAGAATCACTAGGAAAGGAGCCTCATAACCAATGAAGAAAAGGAAAGGAAGAGTGATGTACTTAGCTTTATTTTTGGGTTTATTTTGAGCTTAATCACTACATAATTGTGAAGTATAGATGACATCTATTGCAAAAGAAGTCGAATTACTGTAGTCCCTTTTGAAGGTCAAGTCAAGGAGAAAACTAAGGAGTATCTGAAGCCAAGATGTCAAGGAGGTAGCCTCCACCTAAAGCGAAGGAAGTCAAGGTACAAGAGAAGATCATCTACATGTAATAGGGTTTTTAAATTAGGGCAGGGAAGCTGTAGGTCTGAAGCAGAGAAAAGGTAGTAGAGGTAGAAAAAAGAAACATGTAGTTGACTATTGTTGACTCCATTAAGAAATAGAGGTAAAAATAAGAAGTTTGTTGTCTTGGTCTTGGAGAGGTCAAATAGGTCAAGGTTCTTGGTGTTGGTATTAATCAGTTGAAGTCTTTATAAGAAGAAGAATTCATTTGGCTCGTTTTCCTCTCAAGTGGGAGAGGTTTTAGCCCTAGTTGATTGCATATATTCTTTGTCTCTTGTCTCTTTATTGTTTATTCTTTGGTAGTTTTTTGGTGAAGAACACTATAATAATATAACCAAAGAGAAGATCATAATTGAAAGGAGTAGAAACAATTCACAAGCAGTTATCATTAAAAGAGAAATCACGTAATTGTTATGCCCTAGATTTCTCAACAGATTGTGCATCATACTTCTCCATATGTGGGATATAACAGATTTCGTCTTGGGACCACTACTAATCCATGAGGATAAAGTTTGGCAAAACATATATTTTTCCTTAGTGATATGAGACCACACACCATTTCCTGACACTTCTCTCCTCATGTTTTTTATAATCAAAGCCTTGTTAAAAGTGGATGTATCTATGAAATGCCAACTTCCTTCGTCCACTAGCATTCCAAGTGCTGACTATTGTACCATATGAATTTTGTCATGTAACTATGTTTCAGCCCACAAGAAGTGCCTCTTGTTAGCTTCTATCTTATGGATGATCTCCCTTGGCATTAAATACAGGTGCATGCAATATATTGAAATTTTGTGTAGCACTCATTTCATCATTACCATCCTTCCTCTCATCGTCAACCATTTGTACTTCCAACTAGCCAATTTTTTGTGAAGTCTTTCTATTAACCATGCCATATCCTGGTTATCTTAAACCCAAGGTAGGTGAAATCATCATCCAATATTGATGATGCTACCCCAAACAAAACACATATGTCCTTTGTTACATTCTCCTCACTATCATCGTGTAACGAGATCGATTTGCCTTCATTCATACACAAACTAGATGCAACTCCAAATTATTTAATGAGGTCTCCAAGGGTTCTGTTATCATAAAATCAGTACTAAGGGCTGCTACTTAGTAAGATCTCATGAAACTGTTTCAGACCAGGCTTTAGACTAAGGTTTAGCCTCCTTAGTCAGAGAGGGCTCTCTCACAGATTTTTAATATGCATTAAGGGCAAGAAAGATGGCTAACTCTTTAAACAGTATATGAAATTTAAGCTGGTTGGAACAACAAAAATAAAACTTCTTCCATTGGGCTCATGGAGTCATACACTTCTGCAGTAAATTATTAGCTACTCATCATCATGGAAGCCAAGGCATATAATGTCTCAACACTTCAGAACATTTCTCAAGAAGAACCTCAATTCAAAAAACATACACAGGAAGTCTGAGCACTAGGTGAATTCAGAGTGATTGCATATTTAGTGAACTGTAAAACAAGAAGAATAAAGACCAAACCACATATACGCTGAGCATTTGAAACACAAGATGAATCTTGGGAAGAAAAAGTATTGCTTCTATTACTGTCAAAGTCTTTTTACATAAGCCAACATGAAAACTCTGTTTTTATCATAAATCTCCAACCTTGATTACATAAAAGATTGAGCTATATATAGAGTTCTTCTTCTAACTAATGAGATTCCTCCTCCAGCATGAGGGGAATTCGAATTCCTCCTTATTTGACACCTATTGACACTTAAACTAACTATTTAATACAAAAGACAGCTAACTAGGAGTCCTAGAGACCTAAAACAATTAGGAGTGTAACTCCTCATTATGACCAAAACAACCTTATCTAAATATTTAAGACATTATTTGACACCTAAAACTCCATGATGTCGAACTTGATGAAGCCTCCCACGTGGTCACCCAACTGCTGATGACAAACCCTAGAAATTAGGGAACATGTTTCCCTGTTTTTTAGGTTTAGATCCTTGAAAATTGCAGAGCCTTTATCTCTTCATCTATGACACCTTTTACGAAACTGAAGGAGGTTTTTGTAGCCCATGTTGTCTAGGACAAAAACCTCTCCTGGTTTTGTAAAACATTCCTCCAGCTGTTCATAATCTGTCCTTGAAAAACACGTGGCAAACAGGAAATGAAAAACTGCACCTACAACAGTTTCGTAGCGCAACTTTAGTCACCCGTTTCTCCCATCTCAGAATGAATTTGAAGAAACTAAAAGAGGTTTTTGTAGTGTAGCATGTTAGGAAGAAAAACCTCTGTCCGTGTGAAAAATTGAGTTCTCAGCTGCTCAGGAAAGCTTCTGTAATTTAACTAGTAAAAACAGTTTGTTTGCTAAAACAGGCTGCTTCAGGGGTTCCAAAAATCACAGTTTCAATACCAAACTCTGATTGTCTTAGGATTTCTTTTCTCAAAAGCCACTCATTGAATGGATTAAAGGCCAAAGAGTTAACCTCACTTTGATGAATTACAACTGATTGTTGATGCTTGTTAGGTGCAGGTGTACGCATGTCCCATATGAGAAAATGACAATCATTTCCAACAGAGCCAAAAAGGTATTCATCCTTGAAATGCCATGAAACATCTCCAACTGCTCCCAGGCCTCTCAAAACTGAATGGAAATGTATAATTCTTCAAGAAAGATTATACCAAGGAAGACCATCAAAATCTGAAACAAAACCTTACTTGATGTGTGATTGTCTTAAGGAAATTCTTTCCAAATGCAGCGTTTATATCCCACAAGCATATTGTGCATCATTTGAACTACTTAGTGTGTGACCTTCTTTTAGAGAAATTCATGTCAAACCATATCCTTCATCAGAATGACCTTTCAATATCAATCCGGGATTGAAAACCCTTTCTTGAGGAGCCTTTGATGGATTCTTACTGTAATCAAACACATAAACATTTGAGCTCACTGTCTTCGTTGCAATGACAAAATGAATTATGTGGCATGTAGCGAGCCTTGTTAACTTCTCCTTCATATTTGTTGCTTCCAAAGTGTTCCCAAGAGTAATTACTGGTATAGTTGATGCAAAGAATCCCATTGGAATGAATTTCTTCTCACCAAAGACGATATGAGCATATACTCCATCTAAGACTATTAACAAACCTAACCTTTTAGCTGTCTCAGCAATGTGAAGATGACATGAGATATAAGCCCTTGCTAGATGTTTGTGTTGTGTGGATGATCCTTACTCATAAACTCCCTTTCAAAAAGGTTTCCCTTTTGTTCCTCAAAACTGGTCAACTATGTCAAAATATGCAGCTACAGCAGTTTCGTAGCGCGCTACGAAACTGCTGCACATTAGGCATTATCTTCAGCAGTTTCGCAACGCGCGCTACGAAACTACTGTGTAATCACCAAATCATAGTTTTAATGCCAATTCTCCCTTACCTTAGCCTTTTCCTTTGAAATCTTTTCAGTGATAACAGTGGCTCCACTTGGGATAGTGTGCCCTTGTGGTACACTAAGAACTCGCAGGTCTAGTGCCTTATCCTCTTATGATAAATGGAAATCTGCTTGACAAGCATCCCCTTCAAGTTTCTTGGGCCTTCACCTTGGGCTTGAACTTGATGGTCACTGTAGGAGAGATAAGTCTATATCTACTAAAAAGAAAAATGCTCAGTCAACCTTGAGCTTATTTGCATTTTCCTACCTACCTACCTTAACAATTTCAACTTCTTTCTGCTTAATCAATATGAAATTTCCAATGTAGCCAATCCTCTGTTTTATTTGATATCTGATTTCTTTGACTGCATCAGAATTCAGAGCTAATATGATGGTATGATGACCGCTGCCACTGAAATTGTCTCCGGAATTCAGAGCTAATATGATGGTATGATGACCGCTACCACTGAAATTGTCTCTGATCTTTATAAGTAAACTGAAGCACTGGAGAATAAAACTCTTCCATGTAATCAGCTATAGGATCCCAGAATACATGATCAGCTTGATTTTTCTTGTAACTTTCTGGCTGTACAAACTGATCTTCAACATCAGTGAACTCTTCCTCAATTGTAAAAGAGAAAGGAAGCAACACCCTCTCCTTATGTGCTGCTATAGAAATATTTTGAAAAGAATGATCATGACCATGAAGACTATATGATTGAATTTGACCTTCTAAATCTTCAATGTCTTTCTCAATGTCCTTAGCAACTTCATCCAAAAATTTCATCTTATCTTCTGACTTGCACTTAAATGATTTTAGATACGAAGACAAGGACAAAGAAAATTTTTCATTTGTATCTCCATTACTATGATCATTATTCCATTGTTTGAAACCTTGAACTGAAAGAGA
>APFE030568358.1:0-16493 GCA_000404065.3 Pinus taeda
ACTTAGATCTAATCGTTGCAAGGAAAATTACGGTATTTGGATATTTGTTGATTGTAATATGGCGAGTGTGGGAATCAAAAGGATCACATAAGAATAGTCTCTCCCCCATATTGCAAAGGAATGTTATTCAACGTCAATAATTCAAACAAATTGAATTTTTCCATGTTCTAAGGCATCTGAATCCAATAACAGATGCATTGGCCAATAATGGGGCAAGACTATACCAAGGATCCTTAAAATTGAACAATAAAACCTCCAATAATTTCCCCATTTCCATGATCCACCCATATGGCATAGACATATTAAATAGGGGCACTAAATGTCATTCAAGTGAATCTGACTACGAGAATACAAGTATAGGTGTATCTTTAGAATGTGAAGGCTCCAACTCATCTATCGATGAAGGAATTCATGGATTGGCAGGACAAAATAACTCACCAGCTTTGGAAATCAACAATTCAATACCAGAAAAGGTAGTTGGAAAAATAACCTGTGGTCTGCAACTTGAGTGAGGATTGAAGTTGGCTCTAGGGTTTGGCATTAGGGTTCCATGGCAGGACGCACAGGGGGGAGCACCGCTTCCTCCTACAGTCAGGCAGTCATAGAGGGAGGTAAGGAAGCAGGAGGGAAGCACTTCAAAAAACCGTCAGAAAATATTTCAGAAGCAAGAGGCAAGGAGACAGTTGGAAGAAACGAATTCTAGGATTAGGAAGGAAATCAACAGGAAACAAGTAAAGAAAAGGAGAAGGGAGGCGACAGTAGAAAACAACCTCCACGAGAACTATGGGAGTTTGTAAACCCAAATCGGGCATCATTCCTCGGGTCATACTAAGTGATCCAACAATTCAAGCGCATAGGGATCATATGAAAGAACATGCAATCATTTGCAAGTTCATAGGGTTATGTCCAATGGAGAGGGCATTACATATCTAGATTAGGAGCCATTGGAAGCCAAAGGCAGAAATACATTTACATTTGGGTTCTAAGGGCTTCTTCACGGTGGTGTTCGCGAGCCTAAAGGATAAAGATAGAGTGTTCGAAGGAGGGCCTTACTTGTATGCTGCAGCATGACTCTACATGCAGCCATGGATGATGAACTTTGTCCCAGAACATGAGACATTTACATTCGTACTAGTTTGTATTAGACTAAACTCATTACCTCTGGATTACTGGCAACTAGATTCCTTAAAAACCATAGCCAACAAGTTGGGGAATTTTTTGAAGATATCAGAGGCAACCCTTAAAGGTAAATATACCTCCTTCGCCCGAATATGTGTGAAAATGGATCTATCTGGAGCCCTTCCGAAAGCAATAATTTTAGAGGTATATGATGAATGGGTGCAAACGGTGGACTATGAGCACATACCATTCAAATGCCACAAATTTCATGAACGGGGCCATCTATTCAGAGACTGCCCAACACACAATATGGAAGGCAATTGGAAAACCTCTTTGGATAGAGATCACGAAGGTTTCACCAAGGTTGGGGGAAAAGAGAAAGGGGGTAAACGGCCACACAAGAAGATCAGTGAAGACATATACACAAGACAAAACAACTTCAAAATCCTAGAGGAAGTAGAGGAGAACATTGAGACAATCTAGGACAGGGAAAATGTATTTAAGAAGTAGGATACGAAAGCTAAAATGGAGGATATCATAGTAAAAAACTAGCAGAAGGAGGATCTACCAAGCTGCATGGAGATTAGTAAGGACCATGAGATGACTCCAAGTGAGATAGGAACAAAGGACCATGAACTATAGTAGATTTTAGATAGGGGAAATCTAGATATAGAAATATTTCTGAAAGAAGGAAAAAACAAAGGAGTGACTCCTTGCCAAAACAAGATTATGATCGAGTTCAATAGCTCTTTCTATGGAGGGAACGGATGTCAAAAGAAACTACGAAATGCAGGAGCCATGTGAGATCAAAATCATGGAGAACTTATAGGCACAATCTACAAAGAACTCAGAAAGGAAAAGAAGAAGGAAAAGACATAATGAACTGCTAAACGAATGTGGACAACTATTGATTAACTCAGGCAAGATGAAAGATCTTACCAGCTATTCCTTTACTAACCTTTCTTAATGAAGCTCACAACTTGGAATATTAGAGGTATAGGCAGTATAAGGAAACAAAGGAATCTAAGTACTAGAATAAAAGAAGAAAAAACAGACATGGTCTTTATTCAGGAGACTAAATGTTCAATAGACAAAATAAGAGAAATTCATAACAAATGGTTAATCAAGTATGAGTATTTAGAGGTTAAGGAAAATAACTCGGCAGGAGGGATTCTCATGCTGTTGGATCCACATAAATTTAGAATCCTGGATGCCGAAGCATCTAGGAACTATCTATCTTTGGTATGTAATCTTGTCGATGATAAGGAGACATACATGATAACAAATGTTTATGGACCTCAAAAGCAAGCAAATAAACTCAAGCTTCTTACCTCCCTGGAAGGTCTAAGAGCAAGACATCCCAATATGCCTTGGATAGTTACAAGTGATTTGAATATGATAAAATCTCTTTTAGAAAAAAAAAGGAGGCTCTAGATAGCTAGGCAAAGACTCTGAAGCCTTCCAAGATTTCATTATGAACATGGGACTAGTGGATATTGAGACAATTAATGGAACCTTCACTTGGAACAACAAAAGGGGAGGGGCTTCCCAAGTGGCTTCCAAACTTGATAGATTTATTGTTTCTGAGGATCTCCTCCTCACAGGACCAGCCATCACAGCTTCCATTCTACCCTTTGGAGGCTCTGATCACTGGCCAATTCAGCTAGAAGCTACCTTTATGGGCACTCTGAAAAATAGGCCCTTCATATTTGAAAATGCCTAGCTCACACACCCCAAATTCACCAATAACTTTGATAAATGGTGGAAAGAGGAGTTGAATATTTAGGGTACTAAAATGTTCATGCTCTAGTAGAGATTGAAACATATCAAATCCAAACTTAAAGCTTGGAACAAAAAGGAATTTGGCGATATCCTCAAAGCCAGAATAGAAACTAAGTAGAAACTCTAGGAAATCAATCAGATCATTATCACAGAGGGCTTTAATGAAGAGAGGCAAAAACTAACTAACTCTTTGCAGGAAGAATGGGAGGATCGATGCTTGCAAGAGGAAATTTTCTGGAGACATAAATCTAGGATTCAATGGCTCAAAGAGGGAGAAAGAAATACAAAGTTCTTCCACAAATCCACTATGGCCCATAGAGCACACAATAGAATCACAAAGATTAAAGACTCTTAGGGTGTTGAGCTTATCTCTCACAAAGACATGGAATCGAGTCTAGTACAACACTTCTTCAATATTGCAAAGGAGCCAATGGAGGATAGATCTAGGTTCATTGATCAGTTCACTCAGTATATTCCTAAGTTGGTTACTAGAGAGGACAACCACAATCTCAACAGGCTAGCCTCCGAAGAGGAGGTTAGTGAGGTGATTAAGGAAATGCAAAGTGGAAAAGCACCAGGCCTGGATGGATTCAATGTAGACTTATTCAAAGCCCGCTGGGAAACAATCAAACAGGACATCCTCGAGCTTGTGGATGACTTGAGAAAATAAAAAAAGGTTCTGAAAGCACTAAATGCTTCCTTCATAGTTTTAATCCCCAAAAAGGAAAATTCTATGACTCCGGATGGATTTTGACCCATATCCTTATGTAATGTGGTGTATAAAATCATCTCCAAAGTGATAGCTAATAGACTCAAGCCCCTGTTACCTTCCCTCATCTTGGTAGAGCAAACAGGCTATGTGGAAGGAGGACAAATTCTCAGCAACATCATCCAAGCACATGAGGTGGTACACTCTCTCAAATGCAATAATCAAGCAGGTATGATCATTCAGTTGGACCTTGCGAAAGCCTATGACAAACTTAGCTGGTCTTATATTAGAGTTATTCTAAAAGCCTATGGGTTTGACCAAAATTGGATAAGATGGGTTGTCGCACTAGTTACCACGACCAATTTTTCCATTCTGCTTAATGGTGCTCCTTCAAGTACCTTTACACCTTCTAGAGGGATCAAACAAGGATATCCACTCTCACCTTTCCTCTTCATCCTCATGATGGAAGGGTTAGGTAGGGAAATCAAAATGGCTAATGTTGAAGGTTGAATTCAGGGTATCAAGCTCACCCCGGATGGAGAGGCTAACACTCATCAACAATTTGTGGATGATACTATGTTGCAGGGCATACCACAGTTAGGGAAGCAAGAGCAATCAAAAATATCCTTAACGACTTTGCTATGGCAGTAGGTATAGAGGTAAGCCTCAACAAGTCCAAAGTTTTTTTCTTTAATAATAATATTGCTATACAAAGAAACATTACCAGGATTCTTGGTTTTCAAAGGGATTAATTACCTTCCAAATATCTTGGCATTCCTCTTACTGACAAACCTCTAAGCAAGAAAATATGGGAACAAATTTTAAATAAACTTTAGGATAAGGTCAGAAAGTGGACATGTAGATCTCTAAACTTAGCAAGGCAGCTTGTGCTCACACAGGTGGTGCTGGAGGCCATTCCTATTTTCATGTTTACAGCTCTCCCTACTCCTCAAGGTATTAAGCAACAAATAAGGAGCATACAAAGAGACTTTATGTGGGGCAGAGGGGAAGAGAAAAAGAAGTGGGATTTAGTTGCTTGAGACAAGCTCTATAAGCCTAAAAGCCATGGCAGCTTGGGGTTGCATGATCCGGAGACTCTCGGAAAAGCTTCGGGAGCTAAGATTTGGTGGAGATGGGTCTAGGAGACGAATGCCCCCTAGCCAAGGCTTTGGAAACAAAATTATGCAAAGCATTGGTAGGAGAAGGATCATATTAGAATTTTAGGACAGATCAAGGGCTCACACATTTGGAACCTTGCTTGGGAGAATAAAAGCATTGTTTAGCAACATTGTTTCTGGGAAATCTGAGCAGGGGACCATGCTTGATTTTGGGAGGATGGATAGCAACAGGAACCCATCTTGTACAGGAATGATCTGGCAACCCTAAAGAGAAACACATATAGAAAAGTTTTGCTAATGGTAAAAGATTTCTGGGACAGGGAAGGAATAATCAAAAATGGAGGAAATGGAAGGATCTAAGTTACAGTGATAAAAGTCCTTTGAAGGCCAAGGCAGATGCTCTTATCCAGAACTTAGAGCATAGACAGATTCTAGTCTCCTCCTCACCTGACCAATTAAGATGGGGGAAGAATAATGAAGGTAACTTTAACCTCAAAGAGGCAAAATAGGCAGTCACAGGATTTAACTTTGTGAATATTGATCAAGTTTGGAAGGAGCTTTAACAAACTGCTCATTGGATGTAAATAAAGTTATTCATCTGGCTAGTGCATCAAAGAAAGATCCTAACTTGGGAAAACCTCTTAATGAAAGGCTTCAGTGGCCCTTCCAAATGTCACCTTTGTGGCTTACATGAGGAAACGATTGAACACCTTCTCAACCTCTACCCTTTTTCTGCTAACGTGTGGAACTAGGTGGCCTCAATCTTTAGACAAACTGATAGGGACAATCTCAGCATCTCCAACACTCTGAAAAACTGGAGAAAGAACTTCTCAGGGAATGCGATCATTAACAAAGCCTAGATGCTGGCACCAAGCTTTGTCATTTGGAATGTTTGGAAAGAGTGCAACAAGATGATCTTCAAAGATAAAGCTAGTGAGCCCCAGTGCATAATCGATCAAATTCTAAAACAGCTTAAAGGCACAGTTAAAATCCTATTGAAGTCACTTCCTAAGGATCCTCCTCTACCTCAAGAGGAGAAAATTATACTTAATTTGGGACTCCAGTCCATCAGTCCTCAAGGATTAATAAAGGGAGTGAGAACAATAAACACAGGGGCCAATAGTTGGAAGCCCCCTCCACAAGGTTTCTTCAAGGTAAATATTGATGGAGCTTCTAAGGGAAATCCAGGGGTAGCTGGCTTTAGGGGTGCCATAAGAGATCATCAGGGGAAAACAAAATACATCTTCCATGGCCACTTGGGGAAGGGTACCAATCACATGGCTGAGCTCCTGGCATTAGAGAAATGCTTGGAAATCCTGGTGGAGGCAAATTTACAGAATGCTATCATTGAAGAAGATTCAGAATTGATCATTTGAGCAGCCAAGAAAATACACAATGGAACTTCGGCAGAAAAAGTGTCGAAGCATTGGAAGCTACTGCAGGTTTTTTACTGTATACACTTTCACCTGCAAACCCTTAAAACGATAAGATTTGTTCATGTGAAAAGGAAAGCAAATATGTTAGCGGATCGGTTGGCCAATGAAGGAGTGACCAATAGGGACAGGGATTCTCGGCATGCTTGGGAGTTGTTACCTACCAGAAAAATGCGAGACGATTGTTTCCATCTGGCAACCAAAGATATGGAACTATGGGTGAACAAAACTAATCAAAGGGATTCAGGAGACAGGTGGGAGGATGGGGTCACCTAAATCATCTACATTTTTTTATTTTGGCTGCTCTCCAAAACTCTGATCACTTTTGGTTGAATGATGAAGGTAATGAATAGGGCAGCACCATAGATCTGGCTGCTTGTTGGCATTTGTCACAGCGGGTATTTGAAGGAGAATCTAGGCGGAAGGCTCAGAAATGTCTGCGGGAATGGTCTGAAGGTCATCGCTTGGCGACAAAGCGCTCTGGTTTTTCCGTGAAACTGCAGATGCAAAACCTAAAATGGTATATCGGGCGAGATAAGATTGGTATTTGGTTTTTTGTTATGTGCCTCCAATTCCACTCATTGTGTCACACGTTGCGACGAGAGGTGAGAGAAAACCGCCCTCGTTAGAAGGTTAACCCCTGCGCTTCTCGTCCGCCCGATATCCACGATGGTTGTTGCATCGGGGTTGAGTAATTAACAGTAGGATTTGGTTCGTGCATGTTGCTCGAGAGTTCCAAACCCAAAATTTTTTAGTGTTTTATACCTATAGCTGTCATCGAGTCCGTTTGTTGGTTGTAGAATGATCTGTTGTGGGTACTAATGTGGACCCTCAGCGGGATACTTGTAGGCTTTGTGTGGACCTCGATCCATGGTTTCCAGGGCTTCTTTGGGCTTCTTTTGGGTTTCTATTGGCCCTAATGGCTGGGACACTCTCTTAGAGCGAGCGCGGCTTCTTGTACATTATGTAATTTTGGCTAGCTTAATAGAAGGTTCTTCTCTTACTTATAAAAAAAAACAATTCAATACCCATTTACAAATCACAATTACATGGTGCACAGTCCCTGCTTAACATGCACACCGATGTCTAGAGATCTTACTAATTTGCAATGGTATGTGGAATTTTGAAGTGTCGAGAATAATGATTCTAAGACCTCATTCAATTCATCTTAGGATGGCTATAATCCCACTCCCTCTCCATAGTAATCGCATTCTTTGCAAGAAAACCGAAACAAATTTGGAATGGATGATGAAATCTTGCAATAAATGCTATAAGGAGGATGAAAAAAGGCTAAGGAGGATATGATAGGCTTGGAGCCAAGCTCATCAGGGTTTATATAATGATGGGTAACCAAAATTATTTCTCATGGAGGGAAACAACCAAAGGAGGGTGTCAATCCAACATTGTCTTGGTTTTCACAACTTGCATCTGTGTGCTAAGAAGAACGCTCTCACCTCGATACCAAGTTCCATTGTTATGCAACCCCTCCATGGAGAATATATGCTCTTCATCCCACAAAAATGAGTAAGTTAATATAAGCCATCTTTTGGACAAGATATTGGAAGCTATGGAAGGTTTTTTGTGCACATTCAATCAAACAATGAAGCAGAGGAGAGGGCACATAATATTTTCCAATTGCTCATAAACACCAAACTTTAGCTGATGCAAAGCAACATCAAGAGGTTCCAAGAATTCATGACAAAACTGCTTGTTATGAATTGTAAATCGGTTGATATGGAAGAAAACTATGCCAATGGGACACAAAGCGCGTCAACAGAGGTCGAAGCCAGTGAAGGTCCAACGAGGGAAAAAAGAAAGAAAGTTAATGGTTTAGGGTGGAAAATGTAATTGATGAAACCATGGCTTAAGGAGAGCCTAGAGTGGTAGGCTAGTCAATCATATATTAATCTACCTTGTTTAATTTTGTATGATGCTATATAGGTTCATTTTGCTTTTAGGAGTCTTTTACAAAGAATATGATAGACACATTTTCATAAAATTGAGTAAAAAATGCAATAAAGATATAATATTAATATTTGAGACATATGAAAGTAGAATCATTATGGAGTTGGACAAAATATGTAAGAGTTCTGGCTCGAAAACCAATCTCTCTTTTTAATAGAAAAATCTTAACTATTCCATTAAAAAATATTTATATTAAATAATAATAATAATTATTATTATTATTGTTATTATTAATAAAAGTATTTTCTTCTTTTATTTTATTTTCCTGAGGAAATATCTGAGCAAATCAACCCAAAGGGATCACATCCCGTCGACTTATTAGTAGAGCTAACCTCTAAGGTGTCGAGGAGAATTGATCTTGTGACCTCCCATTGGAAATGTTTTTTAGCAATGAGAACTAGGCCAATTGAGCTAACCCTTGGGGCTACTTTTAATGCTATAATGAAGATGAACAATGGCTGAGGAGGCTATGATAGGCTTGGAGCCAGACTCATTAGGGTTTATATAATGATGGATAACCAACATTATTTCCTATGGAGGGAAACAACTATAGGAGGGTGTCAATCCTTACCTGGGTACCAATTTCATTTATTGTGCAACCCCTCCATGGAGAATATAGACTCTTCGTCCCACAAAAATGATCAAGTTAATATAAGCCATCTTCTGGACGGGATATTGGAAGCTATGGAAGGTCTGTTGTGCGAATTCAATCAAAGAATGAAGCAGAGGAAAGGGTGCAATTTTTTATTTTTTTTCTAGTCGCTCATTAACACCAAACTTAAGTTGATGCAGAGAAAAATCGTGAGGTTCCAAGAAGTCAAGACACAAATGGTTGTTATGAACTGTAAATTGGATGAGATGGAAAAACACTATGCCAGTGGAGCACATATTGCATCATCAAAGGACGAAGACAGTGAAGGTCCAATGAGGAAAAAAAGGAAGGAAAGTTCAAGGTTCATAGCAACAAATTTAATTGATGAAACCATGCATGAAGGAGAGCTTGGAGCAACATGCTAATCAATCATCTATTAAACCTGCCTTTTTAAAGTTTATCTGATACTATGTAGGTTCATTTTGCTTTTAGTAGTCTTTTAGAGAGAATATGACAAGACACCTTTTCAAAATTGTGAGTAAAAAATTCTGTAGAAATTTTGAATAATATAACACTTATTCATAGAGATTATCCTGATTATACACTATTTGTAGAATGCATGCATAATACATAACCTCCTCTACTGTAGATCATCAATTTGTGGAATTAAGAAACAATCGCATGCGCACATTAAACCATCAATCACACATATCAACACAGTATGTAATGGGGAAAGCATACAGCTCAAAACCCCGAAATATCTGTATATTATAATGATAGAGAACATGTAACAATACATAGTACAATACTCCTCACAAGTACTCAGTACTATCTCCACCTGCTACACACAAACCAACTCAGATCTGAACAAGTCATGGGTTCAAATCTCCTCCACTGTTTGCCTGCCTCCACTGTGCAATCCCTGTTGAGAATAGATCTGATCCAAGTTCGAATTCCCTTGGCTTGTACTGCGCAATCCTCATTGGAAATCTCAATCAATGATTGTGCAAATCTCATGCACAGCTATATTCACAACTGATAGTAGTCTCACCCTTTCACCCACCTCTAACACTTGTCTCCATTGAACTGTCCATGCACTGAGTTAAGTGATGTATTCTTTTGTTGATTTATGAGTTAATAATTAGTGAATTAATTAATAATTAATTCACACCACTCATCACTAGTGTATTTGTCAGTTAGACTAAATACAACTAGTTCAACTAAGTCAAACTGAACACAACTCCATCAACTCCTCAATCAACTCCACCAAACTCAATCACTTGAGTTCTAACTGAAGTCCATCATGCAATAGCTCAACTAACCCATAGGAAAAGCGTATTTCCTTCTGGCAGTTGCATGTGCCACATCCGTAGCTTGAACTGAAGTGCTGCAAGAGGATAAGATAATGTTTATAGTCCAAATCTTATTAAGAGCTAATAATATTCGACTGTTCTATTTTTTGACTAGCAGTCTAAAAATAGACTCCGCCCATATGTCTAAAAATAGAGGTCCATATATTTTTACCAACATGAAAAATCATCCATAAATAGCATCCTGCAACTCATAAACCATGATCCATATGTCTAAAAATAGACATAGCCTAAAAATAGACTTTGCACCAAAAATAGCCTGCGGGCCCATTTAGTGAAGGCAACTTCTTTTCACTAAGCTCCATCATCTTGTTTCATTTTCAACAAAATGGTCCTTCTTTGTAGCCTTGTTGAGTTCCCAGTAATACAAACAAATTATCCACTTCCCATTCTTCTTAGGAACTAACACAAGAGGTGACACCCACTCACTATCTGAAACGGGGTTTATGAACCCTATATCCAATAGTTTTTGTAGTTCTTCTTTCACCATGTCCTTAATATTTGGGTTCATCCTCCCCTGGGGTTGGTGCACAGGATTATATCCCCCCTTGATGTAAATATGGTGAGTACAGACCGAGGGATGCACACCTTTTATGTCCTTATATCCCCAAGCAAAAACATCGAGGTGTTGTCTCATCACTTTGCACAATTGTTCTTCTTGTTTGGCCGAGAGAGAAGGGTTGATATTTAAGTTTTTGTATGGGCCAAACTCTACAATCTTGACATGGTTTGGACTTGAGTCAATAGGGCATAATTCATCCCAAGGATTACTTTGAAATTCTTTCATCAACTCAATAATGGGTATGGTAGTGGGAGGTTCATTGTGAAGGATATGGTCAATGAGATCATCTTCATCAGGTTGCCCCCTCCTGTAATGATTTCTACAGTGCATATTGGGTGGGGGGTGGTGTGATATAGTTCATCTTCTTCCTCTTATTCTAAACAAAAGGGTAAGCCATGCTAAATAGAAGGTTGAATGGGAGGATACAATACCAACTGTTTAGACAAATGTCCATTCTTAATGGTCATGTTACCAGCCCTACAACTAATGTAAGCATCAACAGTGGCTAACTATGGCCTTCCCAAGATGAGAGGATAGGAATTAAACTTGGTTTTGGGCTGGAGAACCAGAAAATCAGTAGGATACTCCCAAAATTCAATGGAAACCATAACATCTTCGACAACTCCCTCAAGAGCTACTATGGATCTGTCAAAAAGCTACAACATTGTGGTGGTCTTTCTCAAAGCCCTTAGAGGTTTATCTTTAGCATGGTTTCCTTTTTTATCACATTGGTTGTAGCCCCAAGATCAATCAGGGTGTTAGGGACTATAAGGCAATCAATGTGCACATCTACTACAGGGCTTTCATGGTCTAGATATTTCTGGAAGATTACCCTCCCAAGCATCAAATAAGATAATTTCCTAACAACGTTTATGGTGGGGGTGTCTATTTTTCTTCTCCTATGATTTTTGAAATATTTCTCCTTGATGATCTTATTATAGATGGGAACATATTTAATAGCCTAGAGAAGGGGTATTTTAACGCACAAATTCTTCAATTCTCTAATACATTCAACCTCTTCTAGGGTGTGTTGGCTAGGGTCGATCAACCTCTCATGAAAAGGAGCTAGATTTACTTGAGGAACACTCTCTTCCTTCTCTCCTTCAAGATTTTCAAGTGGAGAAGGTGGGTGGTTATCTGGAAGCACTCTCCCAGACCGAAGGTTGATCTCCTGGATTTCCATAGCATAAGCAAGATAAAATGTCTCTCCACTATAGACCTAATGTGCTTGCTTGTCTTTCGGGTTCAGATTTGGTTGAGAAAGCATTTGAGGTTGCTTAGGTGGAGTAGGATGAGTGAGTTGAGGTTGAGGTTGGGGTGGAGGTAGTAAATCGGGAGTTTGGTTAACTTGAGGCCTCCACCCTTGTGATGGGTTGCCCCATTGATAAGACTGGAGTGGATATGGTTGAAAAGGATGGTTAACATGTTGAGGAGGATATGGAGGAGCATAAGGCCAAGAATGAGGTGTGGACTAGGATGGGTGAGTGGAAGAGTACCAAAGTTGCAAGGGTGTATTCTGAATTGGATTATAATAAGATTAGTGTGCACCTTGCATGCCTTGTTGATATGGCCGAGGTCCTTGAGGTCTTCTTTAATTGATGAAACAAAGTTTATCTAACCCCCCTTTTGCTCCTTGATATACAACTTGTAGTCCTAGAAAAGAAGGTCACTTATCTGTTGCATGATTTTCTTCACAAACTAGGAAAACTTCTATGACATTTAATGGGCACTCATTCTTAGGATGTCTTTAGGTGCATCTAAGGTAGAAAATAGCTAGTGCCATTTTTGCTTCCTCCTGATTTCATTTGATTTGCATGGTATCCATTTTCAAGGCAAAGGTATGCATCATTTCACTCTTGAAATCCTCCAACATGTTACCTATCTCATTCTTAATGGATGTTGTGGAGGGAGAGGAATTTACCAAGCCTTGACTAGCCCTACCCCTCTTCCTAGTAGCCCTAAAGTGATTCCTAAACACAACTTTAATACCATCATATGATAACTAATAGATATCTCCTCGAAACAACATGTTGAGGTTTTCCAACATGTCTTCATTAATGCCTCGGAGAAGAACTAGCTTGAGTGATTTAGGATCAAGGGTGTAGTTGGCCCTCCTATAACTAAGTTGAAATCTCTTGTCATAGCCTTCTAGGGATTCATCAAGTCCAAGAGTCATCCTAAAGATTTCTTCCTTGGTTTATTTGGACCTATAGTAGTCCATGTACTTGGTATTGAAGGCTTGAATTTGGGCCCAAGTAGTGATGCTACCCCTAGGTAGACCCATAAACTAGCACAAGGCTGCATCTTTAAGGGTAGATGGGAATAAATTTAGCTTTTTCTCATTGGTGGCATAGTCATAATTCCTACATACAATAGAAAATTCAAACATGAAGGTATTAGTATCCTCAGAGGTTAATCCATGGAAGTGTGGAAGGGAAGTAGCGCTTATGTTCTTCATTCTATCATCTCCATTGGTCTCTTTGATAGAGAAAACCTCATTGTCCCTATTTTCAGCCATAGTTTGGGTAGGTGAAGTGGGTTCTCCCTATCCCCAATAGGTTCTTCAAAATTTTTAGGTTGCTCACCTAGAGGGTCTTCTAACTCCCCTGTATTCAAAGAGAGAAGCTCATAGTCACCGAATATGAGTGAAGGTTGATTGTTTGAGGGTGTGGGGGGTTTTGGTAAGAATTTTCCTTGATTATCCCTACTCCTAAGAGCCATGAAATAAAATTTTGCTTTTTTTTTTTTTTTTTTTTTACTTTTTCAAAAACTATATGCAAATGGAAAACAATGCTTAAGCAGAAACAACATCTACTTAGAAACCTCCCTCGCAACGGTGCCAAAAGGTGGTGAGCCTTGTTATTGCACCAAGAATGTTACAAATCCCAAGGGCTTCTCAACTCAAATTATCAACCCAGGGTTCGTACAAACTTCGAGGTGATAGTGCTATATAAACAACATATAGGATTACACTCATGCCACCCTTATTTATGACATTAGATCAAAAAGTTCTCAGATACCCTTCCTCCTACTAAATTAGAATGAAATCTTGATAAAAGGAAAATTGGAAATTGCTTCTAGCTTTGAAAATGGAAATGCCATTGACTCAAGTTATAAAAACTTAATTAATCAATTCATGAGAAGACAAAGGCTAACCTATTTGCATAAATAAAGCTAGGTTATCTTGCAGAATTCATCAAATTACCTCATCTACTTGCAAAAAGGAAACTAACGTATCTTGCATAATCTATAAAACTACCTCATCTACTTTCAGAAATAAAACTAATTTACCTTACATAATTCATCAAAATACCAATCATAATTGCATGTACCATCTACCTAGTTCACACTTGCTCATAAATCAATAACGTACTTGCATGATAAACAAGCTAACTCTACCTTTTTTTGTAGTGAAGGAAAGAAATGTTTGGAGTGGCCTAGGAGCTTTCCCTAATTATATTATCACAATTGGGGGTCATTATGCATCTATGATAAGTCAAAGTTGTAGTGGGAATTGAAACTGATGAAGGAAAAGGCTACTATAGGTGATTGCCACAGGAGGCTTGTAATGCTACAGACAGGTCTTTAATGCTATAGGAGGGTATCCGAGTGGTTTTTTAAGGTGAAAACATTGGCTTGAGGGTATGGATAGCTAGATAATAGTTGAAGAAAATGAAAGGAGGTTGGTTTGAGTCCCTAGCCAAGCTCAGGGCCTCTCGGAGATCTATCTTGCACTAGGATGAGTGCTCTCGATGACCTAGGTAGAATGACTTTATAAATAGGGTTTTGGGACAGTCTTTTGAAGTGGAATGAGAATATGAAGGAGATTAGGGTGGAAGTGGTGAAGGTTCCCTTCCCTGCAAAAAAACCAACCTTGTAATCAATCACATGCATGCATCCATTTATCATTAACAAAATGAAATAACTTATCATGGAAAAGATTAGTTGAATTTCAATCACATCTAATTCATGCAATAACACTGATCTAATCTCTAAACTGACTTCTAAGCTACAAAAAAAATGTAAAATAGGACAACTAACACTAATATATTTCCAAGAAATCATAAACATAATCTTTTTGGGTTGTGGTTGTGAATCCTTCCACTCATTTTCCCACAAGAGAGGTGATGTAGAGGTTGCAGCCACAGGATTGTATTGGTTAATTTCTATTGAAATGCAAGAAACTATGAATTGCTTGGAATCAAGAAGAAACATAAGTACAAGAAGAGGGACCAAAGCCTATGGGTTGGGCCCAAACCCAAGGATCTCAGCCCTCTGAAACTAACTCAGATGCGACTTAAAATCAAACTTCTCATTATCAAAAAGTGCAAGTCCAATACATCACATAAAAGTTGAAAATAACAATATCAAGCATGGAGCTCAATAGCTACACGTAGCTGATCAAAAAATTTGAATCTAATGAGCTCTTCTTCTATTTTATTTATAAAAAAGGACACTTGAATTAGCTCCCTTGAAAGTAGGAATGGCTCCCTCCTTGATCTCGAAAATGGTGTATCTTGTCCCTCTTGATCTTCACTTGGACTAGGAGTCACTCGGATGCCAATGAACTCGAACTGGTAAGAGAGGATATGGTGATCCCAAGCTGAGTTTACAGAGTTAAGGAGGTGGAATAACCCCCTAGATTTCCTCCTAGTTGTCTCCATTAAGCCCCTGCATAGTAATAGCCTCAAAATTGCTTTATCTTCCTACAATTAAACCACATTAGGCCACATACTATGAAAAACACTTTTTACTCCTCTTACTAAGCATAATATAATGAAAAATGTGAATTAATGCAAGATGAGGATATTTTTAAGGCTGGAGGATGGCATATTAATCTTCAAAATGTACTTATTGATGGGACTCATCACCTCTCACCACCAACTCTCCTAAGACAAATTCTTGGACTAATCTCATTCATAAAGTCATTACTCAATCGGACAACTAAACTTTCCATTCTCCTAACATAGAAAGGGGGCTAGTGCTTCTTGAATTGGTTCTCCAAACTCTTATTATTTATCTCATCTCAATACTAGAAACCCCCAAAGGTACCTTGAACCAGATCCACTCCCTTCACCATATTTACTGTGGGGGGAGCTTCTCGAGAAAAAAAATGGGCTTTAGTCTCCTAGGAAAAATTATGCTCCCCAAAAGCTCAAGGGAACTAAATATGCAGGATCTGGAAACACTCAGTATAGTTTTCTGAGCCAATATTTCATGGTAGTGGATCTAAGGAGGTCAATAGCTATGGCACCAAATTTGGGACAACAAATATAGTGGAAACATTCCAATCCTACAACATGTGAGAACATAGTAGATCCCCTCTGGTCCATCTCTTTGGAATCTAGCATGCAAAGGAAAACATTTAATTCAATAACATTACTTTTGGGAAGTTTGTGATGGTAAGGAAACCCTGTCCTATGATGAGTCTTAGCACCAGTTTCCCGGGATTTCCTCCTAGCCATATCCCCAATATATTTGCACATTTTTGAAGTCTCAACAGCACCTGCTCTTCGCTAATTAGTAGCATGGAACCATAGAAGAAACAAGATGGAACACCTGGAAGCCGAAAGTGTTGTGGGGTCATATTCTAACCCATATAGACTAGAATAAATTATGGGACATCCTTCAATAGTGACACATATCCCTCTTAGAATATGCTAACAAACTTTGATGGGGATATGGTTCTTATTGAACATTCTCTACAGAAGAAGCATTAGAATAAATTTCATCCTAAAAGTGCCCTTATAGCGAAAAATAATAAAATAAGAGTTATGAATTTTGGAGGTAAAAGAAAACAACTGCTTTTTTATTGTATTATTGGCTTATCTTCTTATAGGTTT
>APFE030568364.1:0-10653 GCA_000404065.3 Pinus taeda
TCACACACACACACACACACACACACACACACACACATATATTAAAAATTACACATTTTGTACTAAGTTATGCTACATGAACACACACATACCTTTTAAGATTTGTGAAAATTTGCAAGGGCAAGAATTTCATTTAATGGAAAATTGACATATTATAAGACAAAATAAGTGAAGCTCATGTAGTCGAGACAATGGTATAACTTGAGAAGAAGTTGAAGAAGGAAGAAGTGAAGGATATTTAGTACTAACGAAGGCTGATTGATTGTTAGGTTCTTTATAGGGACTAATGTTTCCTTTAGGATAGTATGTTTTTCATATCATCATAGAAATAAGCATATGATAGTAACATGACTATAATTTACATGATTAAGTTTGTTTGTAGAGATCTTCTAGATATATGGATAAATAGACCATTTTTTCATAATGTTCATTCGGGTATTATCTAACATTATGTTAGAATTTTTCATCTTCCTTATTTGCATCATCATGATTCAAGAAAGGCCATAATTTTGGAAGGTCCTTGGGAAAGTCATCATGACAAGGTTAGTATACATTCCATGTAATGTGTAATCAATATTGTTAAAGGGATTAAATAATGCAATGGGTCAAGTTGGAAGCTCACTTTGGGACATATATGCTAGATGATCGGGAGAAATCATAAGAATGCATGTTGGATATAATTTTTTTGATAAGATTCATAAGTATAGAATCTTTTGAAAAGAAAGTTGGTCATAAAATATGCTTAAGTATATGGATAAATGTTGTTTGAAAGAAAAATGGATTTGACTTACATAAGAATGTATAAAACATTAGTACTTTATCTAGAATATATAAAATAATGATTGACATCGAGTATGATCTCCAGAATAAAAAGCTTGAACTTGGTAATAAATTTCAACTCTTGGGCACTTTGATGCATGAAGGAAGATTCATATGGATATGAACCATAAGGATATTGATGGAACGAGAAGGTCATCATGATGAGGTAACTATATTTTTTATTTTTGTTGGTTATTTGGTTAACGTGTTATTTTTCTACCTAGACGAATGTTTCAGGGATACATGATAATAGTTGAGCCAAGTTTGAATGTATGGATGGAAATGTATGAAGAATTTTGAGGAAAGCTCAATATCTAGTACCTAGAAACTATGAAAGAAATATGTGCCCATCTTGAGATTGAAAGGCAGTCATACAAGAATATTACCTAAAGGTCAAAGGAGATCACTTTCATAAGGAAGTTAGGATCAAATTGATGTTTTAAAAATATCAATGCAATGCCTTCATGTCGATGATGAAAGCAATGAACAAGAAAGATGACATGCATCCTGTCACAAGATTGAAGAGAGAATATGGCTCAATGATACCTTGAAAGGAAGCAAGCTCAATGTAAGATACACAGAAGAAAGAGGGAGCCATTTAGATATGAAGATGAATTAGTTGGCACTCTCATGAAGAAACTATAAGGATTCTAGTGTTGACTTCCCAAATAGAAAGGAATTTTGGAATCTCCTCTAGATTTGAGAGAGACCAAAGGAGTATTCTTGAATAGGAGCAAGGGTATATTCTCTAATCAAAAGGGACAATGGGAATGTCCCCTCAAGTTTATAGGGAGTAATGTTAGACATCACATGTGAACTCTCTTCTTCAGATGATGGAGAGAGAATGGTGGAGGATTAGATAATCATATTTGGTTTCTTTTGGGATAAAACATCCAAGAAAGGAAAGGAACTAGCACTTTTTGAGAATGGGATAGTAATTCAAGAGAAGAATGTTCAAAAAGGGCCGATATTATTTGAGGACTAAGGTATGGAGATCTAAGATAATAATATTCCTAAAAAGGACATAGCTTGTGAGCATCTAGATTGGGTATGTGTCTTGTAGATGTAGTGCGGTATCACAAGTCAAGCCTCCCAACATAATTCTCTTAATTAAAGTAGAGCTTTTCTAGTTATGCCTCAACAATAGTGTTTGTCATAGTGATGATGCTTATAGTATGGCTTATCAATCTCACTCTTATTATGAGAACTCTTTAATTTGAGAATGATGTTTTATAATTATGAATGCCTCCCTAGTTAAGAGGGAGTGTTGGAAATGTAACTAGTTTCAGTCTTCATAATTGTTGGTGTACTCATTTCAATATGTATCCTATGGAACAGGCAAGGGAAGAAAATAAAAAATTATCATTATTAAAGCATGGTTTCATGATCCTTAGTCATGGTCTTCTAGGTGAAAGCATGTTCATCATGATTTTAGGGTTTCTTAGGTCTTAGTATTTATTGTCATGAACAAAATAAGTCAACATCATGTTTATAAGACACTTCCTGGGAAAGTGTAATTGTAAAAACAATTAGTTTTTAGTCTAGAAAATCCTGGAAACTCCAAAAGTACAATTCCACCATTAAATTTACAACTTGTTATGAAGGATGGAATTAAACCCCTTGATAAGTCTATATAATGAAGCAGGTTGATCTCATTTAGCACTCACTCAATCCATAAGTTATATCTATCAAGAAAGAATTCAATGTGTAGTTGAGAAGTAGGAAGAAGAAGAGTTAAGGTCTGGGAGAAGAAATAAGGACAAAAAAATCTTTTGTTTGGGCTCTATCTCTCTCACATGTGTGAAGTTATAAGGTTTCTAGCACTACAGAAGGAGGTTGAAGTTGCAATAGCTTGAAATCCAAACTCTTATAATTAGAAGGAAGAATACCCTAGCTTAACCTCATTGAAATTGGGAAGAGATGCCTTGCTCTAAGAAGGTATCAGGTGGAGGCATAATTAGGGTTTCCACAAACGTTGCAAGGCTAAAATTACAAGATATAAGTAGCAATACAATTTGTTGTATTGAAGTTTCCAAGTCAAAATTGTAGGTTGAAGCTAGTTGGTCTAGAATGAGGGAAAGAATTGTTGGAGGTCTGACTTGGTACCTGGATAAGGACTTGATTTATGGTTTGGGTATTTTTGTCTCACTTGAAGGAGATTATATTAAGAAGAGAAGAGCTTTCGAAGTGTTCTCCTTGGAGGGTTTTTACCCTAGTTGAGAGCCTAATTTATGTGTCCTTTGTTATTGTTGTTTCATTCCTGATATTTGTTTGATGAAAAAATATAACTAAAGAACATAAGAAGAAGTATAACCAAGTTCACAAGTAGTATTGAGGAAAAGGAAAATAATATTTAATAAGATGACACTTTACATTTTCCAACAGGGTATCAGAGCTAAAGTGAACAAGGAAGGAAGTTGGAAGGACACTAAAAGGTATTACTTATCAAGGGGAAGGAAAAATAAAAGTCTTAAGGAAATCCTGATAAATAATACTTCAAGAAGATTTATCTCTTGAAGGGATATTTTTGAAGACTCATTGGTAGACCTCCTTAAATAAAGCATCAAAGAATCTTATCATTCATCACTCTTGGAATTTTTTGTTAGAGGAATCCTAAGGAACACCTTTTAAGGCAGTTTCTTCAAATATCTTGAAGGAAACAAGAAGGTTGTAGACATCATCAAGGAAAATCTTGGTTATCAAGTAAGTATCATATTATTACATCATGTTTGAATCTATAGGTGATATGTGTTCTTTCTGTGAGGAAATCAATAAGATCATTGCAACATCAAACTATCTAGCATGGAACAAAAGGATTGACATGATACTCAAAGAACAAGAAGTAATGGAGTATGCTAATGGGGAAATTATTGAACGTAGAAAATACAAGACTCAAGAGATAGTAAAGTATAATAAATGGGAATTAATGACTCAAAGGTTCATAGTTGAATCCACTAAATATTCTCTTATTCCACTAGTTGCAAACCTGAAATCTTCCAAGGCTATGTATGACAAGCTAGTTAAATTCTACTCTATAAGTACATCAGGAAAAAATATGTCTTTGTGGAATAATTTATATAGAATGAATAAATAAAAGTATGAGTATATGGCATCCTTTCTCATGAAAGTATCTTAGCCGAGACACCATATCCAAGGACATGGGTAAAAATTATGATTATGAAGTGACCATATGTGTACTAAATGCATTGCTACTAGAATGGAGCAGCTTTGCAAGAAACATCTACTCCAAGAAATATTCAACTCCTTTTGATGAGTTGTGGGTTCGACGGGTTATGGAAGAATAAGGGATAAAGGTGACATATGACAATGTATTAGATGAGCAGTCTCAAGCCTTTCTATCCCAAATCAAGAAGTTGAAGAAGGGAAAGTTTGGAAATTACAAGAAGAAATACTTGTCGAAGGTTCAATTATTTAAGTGAAATGAGCTTGGACACTTTAAGAGGGATTTTCAAAGCCAAAAAAAAAGGGAAAGGAAAGAAGTGAAGCTCATGTAACTGAGGTAGTGGGAGAACTTGAGAAGAAGTTAAAGAAGTAATAAGTGAAGGGTCTTTACAACTAAAGAAGGCTCACTAACTGTCAGGTTCTTTATAAGGATTAATGTTTCCTTTAAGATAGTATGTTTTGCATAACATCATAGAAATAATCATATGATAGTAGCATGCCTAGAATTTACATGATTAAGTTTATTTATAGAGATCATCTAAATAGATGGATAGATAAACCATTTTTCCATAATGTTCATTTGGGTATTATCTAACATTATGTTAGAAGTTTTCGTATATTTTACTTGGGTCAACATGTTTCAGGAAGGACCATAATTTTGAATGGTCCTTTGGAAAAGCATCATGATAACGTTAGTAGGAATTCCATGTAATTTGGAATCAATATTGTTAAATGGATGAAAGAATGCACTAGGTCAAGTTGTAGGCTTACTTTAGGAAAATAGCTAGATGACCAGGTGAAAGCATATGAATGTATGTTGGATATAAAACTTCGGATAATTTTCAGAAGTATAGAATCTTATGAAAATAAAGTTGGTCATAAAATATGTGTTGTGTATGGATATATGATGTTTGAAATAAAAGAATATTTGACTTACATAAGGATGTATAAAAGATTAATACTTTCTCTAGAATATGTAAACTAATGAATGGCATCAGTATGATCTCTGTAAGAAAAATTTATAATTTGGTAATCAAGTTCGATCCTTGGGAACTTTGATGCATGAAGGAAGATTCATTTGGATATGGACCATAAGGATATTGATGGAACGAGAAGCTTTTCATGATGAGGTAAGTCAATTTTCATTTTTTGTTGGTTATATAGTTAACATGTTATTTTTTCTACCTGGAAGAATGTTGCAGCGATACATGATGAGAGTTGAGGAACGCTCAATAGTATGGATGGAAATGTATGAATAATGTTGAGGAAAGCTCAATATATGGTACCTAGCAATTATGAAGTCAGGATATTCCCATGTTGAGATTGAAAGGTAGTTGTACAAGAAGATAACTTGAAGGTAAGAGGAGATCACTTTCATAGGGGAGCTACGATCTACTTGAAGTTTGAAAAGGATCAATGCAATGCCTTCATCTCAATGACGAAAGTGATGAAAAGGAAGGATGAATTGGATCATGTCATAATGTTAAAGAGAGAAGATGGATCCATGATACCTTGAAAGGAAGCAAGATTAATGCAAGAGATGTAGAAGAAAGAGGGAGACATGTAGCTATGAAGATCAAGTATTTGGTAACCTCGTGAAGACAAGTTATAAGTCTTGTGGTGTTGACTTCGAAAATAGAAATGAAGATGGGAATATCCTCTATATTTGAGAGGGAGAAAAGGATTCTCCCTGAATAGGAGCAAGGATCTATTCTGTAATTAAAAGGGAGAATGGAGTTATACTCTCTAGTTGAGAGGGAGTGATGTTGGACATCACATTGGATTCTCTTATTAAGATGATGCAGAGAGTATGACAAAGGTTTGGATAAGAATTTGTGGTTTCCTTGAGGATAAAGCATCCAATAAACAAAAGGTACTGAAACTCTTTGAGAATGAGATAGGTATTCAAGAGAAGAGTGGTCGAAGAGGACTGTTATTATTTGGGAACTCAAGTATGAACATTTGGATGGGGTATGTGCCTTGTAGATGTAGTATGGTATAACACATAAATCCTCCCAGCATAATTCTTTTAATTAAAGTAGATCTTGTCTAGCTAGGCCTCATAGATAGTGTTGGTAATAGTGATGATGCTTATAGTATGTCTTATCAATTTGACTCATCTTATGAGAACTCTTCAATTTGAGAATGATGCTGTAAAATTATGAATACCTCCCTAGTTAAGAGGGAATGTTGAAAATGTAACTAGTTATGGTCTTCATAATTGTTGTTGTGCTCATTTCAATATGTATCCTATGTAAGAAACCAGATAAGAAAATAAAAAGTTAGTATTCTTAAATCATGGGTTTCATGCTCCTTATTGATGGAATTCTAGGTAAAATCATGTTCTTCATGCTTCTAAGGTTTTTTAGGTCTTAGGATTTATTTTCATGAGTCAAAGGAGCCAACATCATGTTTATAAGGTCCCTTATGGGAAAAATGTAATTGTAAAAAGAATTATTTTTTACTCTAAAGAGTATTGGAAACTTCAAAATTAAAACTTGACCCTAACAATTACAATTTAGCCTTAGGGAGGGAATTTGACCCCCTGAGAAGGATATATAAAGAAGTAATTTCACCTCATTTAGCACACCCAGTCCACAAGTTCAATCTATCAATAAATAATTTTATCTGTATCTAGGAAGTGGTAAGAAGAAGAGTGAAGGTCTAGAAGAATAAATAAGGATGAAAAATCTTTGTTTTTGGCTTTATCTCTCAAACACGTGTGAATTTCTAGGGTTTCTGTTGTTGCATAAGGATGTTGAAGTTATAGGTTCGAGTTGTAGTAGGAAAAAGTGAATAATATTGTATCCTAAAGGAAATATACCCTACCTTGATCTTGTTGAGCTTGAGAAGAGTTGCCTTTCTCTAGGAAGATCCCAGGAGGAGGAAGAATTAGGGTTTCTGCAAAAGCTACAAGGTTGAAATTGAAGGATCGAAGTAGTAGTACAAGTTGAAATATTGAATATGGTAGGTTGAAGCTGCAGGTTGAAGTTGTTTGGTGCAGAATCAGGGAAATACATGTTGGAGGGATAACTTGGTACTTGGAGAAGTACTTTGTCTAGGGTTTATGTCTTTGTGTCTCACTTGAAGTAGATTCTATAAGAAGAGAATCATTTTTGAGGTTTTACGCTTGGAGGGGTTTTCCCTGGTTGAGATCCTAACTTATGTGTCCTCTATTTTTATTGCTTCAAACTTGATATTTGTTTGACGAAATTATATAACTAAAGAACATCAGAAGAAGAATAACTAAGTTTACAAGAAAGTATTAAGGAAAAGGAAAATAATATCTAATAAGTTTCCACTTTGTATTTTCCAACATGGAGGAGGGGGAAAAGTGTGAAAGACAACTAATATGTTGATCTGTCACCCTCTCGTGGACCAATGTAGTCTAATGAAGGGGGTTGTCAAGGAATGCAAGGTGGTAAACAAAAATGTAGGCATGATGATGAGGATACATGGACTTAGAAGAGTTGAGAAATATGCCTACTTTAACAACATCTGAGTGACTAAATGTTGGGTTGTGTTATATTCTTTTCACAAAGTTAACAGGGGGTTTGAGGGGTACCCGTAACCACACTTTATGGGGTTCTGGGCAGCGCCCTAGAAAATTTTGGTTTTGAACCCTATGTTAGGTTGGGCGGACCCACCTATAGTTTTGTGCATGATTTTCACACATATTTTCTGGATGCAATGGTTTTCGGTCCATGGTTTTGGACGCGATGGTTTTTCGGTCCATGGTATTTGATGCTTCGACATGTATAAATATGTATTGTAACATTGAAAGGAACATAATGAAAAATCAAGTTGGTAGTCCCGGTTTTGGGATCTAGTGGGAAATCTTTGTGTATACATGATTTATGTGTTATGCTCTCGCATTTTTATTTTTCTGTGATTTAGAATTCGTATGCAGGTAATTTCTGTACGGGGTTAAAACCTACACTAAATAGCATGAGGGAAGTTAGTGAGTTTGTTGTGAGGAAGCTCTCACACCCACTCACCTTAATCCAATGCTCATAATAGTTTGTGATGATTTCTTTACTAGTGGCAGTGGATAATTCGTGCAATAACCAAACTTCAAGGAGTATGCACACTATAGATTAATAAAACTTGTTATGCCAACCAACTTTGGAAATCAAATTAGGTAGATGGATATTAATGCTATGATGTCTTTTCATGATCATACCAAGTCACTAGTATTTTCACCCATAGTGGGGACCCCTCATTTGATGTTAAATCTAACAATATAGTGAAATATATTCAGTATATGCAAGATCATTGCTTTGATCTACAAGTTCCTAGGACTATGGCCTTCAAAGAAAGCCTCGAAAACATGGATATATAGAAAATGGAAGACAAACAAACTAGTTGGAATTGGAAGCCAACAGATTTTTTATCATCATATTCACCAACCTTAAATATAAGACTAGGTTTTTCTAGAACGACCCTTATTTTCTTAATTCAATAGGCCTACTTTTCTGATTTTCAATGGAGCATTTTATCCCTAAAAATGAGGAGTTTAAGATGGATCTAGTCTAGATCTAATTAATTTCTCTAACTAGGGAATTAATAGGATGAGGAAATGATGGAAGACGTAGGAAACACATTAGGGAAATTTTTAAAAATATCAAATGCCATCAAAAGGCTGATATACCTCATATGTCAGTATCTATGTCTACATAAATAAAAGATAGCCTCTCCCAGAACATATAGATATTTACTACCATGGTGAGGTGTGGAAGAAAATGGTTAACTACAAACACTTTATGTTTTATTGAGCTTCCATGAATATGGGCATCTATTTAAGAATTGTTCCTTGATGGTTAAAATATTAGGGCTAGACTCAAATTAGGTTGAAAGTTTAGAAGGTTTCACTAAAGTGAATACAAGGAGAAACATTTGGTCACACATGAAATTTTCCCTAGTTCTATCCCAAGCTTGAAAAATAGCTTCAAAGGTCTCTTGGTAGACAATAAGGTTATTGTAAGAGGCACTCATGCACAACATCTAAATTCTAGCTTGGTGGGGCATTAAGAGAAACCCCTGCAAAAAACTTCACAAAAGGTAATGTGAGCCTAGGGAAACATAAGGTGGGAAAAATAAAAGGAAATAAGAGAATGGTGGAAGACATAGAGGAGGATAGGCTTCCAAAAAAATAACTATAGGGAATAGATCTAAATGAGTAGCATTTGAGAGAAATAATGGAAACCTTGCATGGTAAAGGTCTCTTGATGATTCTAAAGTCTTAGGTCTAGCTAATATGTAAAGCTTTAACCAAGGTTAGATAAAAACAAAGACTATAATATTTAATCTTGATTCAATCGAGAGTATATTTGGGAGTCCAATATCCTCCCCTTAAATACCGCCCTAATATCACCAAAGTCAAACAAATATGAGGTCCTAATTGTAGGAGCTAGGAAAAATATTGATCAATTCAGGTAAAATAACATGCATACTGAAGGTATTCCCCATTAATATCTCTAAACGTTAATGAACATAATATCATGTAATATCAAAGGGCTTCACTATAAAGGTAAGAAAATGATTTTGAGAGGAATTTTGTCTTAAGAAAGAATGGGTTATGGTAATCATGCTATGTGAAACCAAATGTTCAAGTAACAAAATAGATGCTTTAGCCCCATGGTGTTGGAAAGGATGTAGACCAATAACTTTGTATGCAAGGGGAAATGTGTGAGGATTAGCCATTTTATGGAATCTAGAGTTATTATTACTTTTAGACCTCTTTATAGCCCCTAGAATTCCAATAGCATGGTTCCATCTCTTAGGGTCTACAGAATTAGGGTATGGGCCAAAATATATCACTAGTATGAATGAGGCCTAAATCCAATGGCTATTAGTCAGATATGAAAATTATTGGCATTGAATATCTGACACATTGGCTCTTATCAAGTCATCGTTGGAATTATGTAGAATATTCAACAATTTAGTTACCGTCGGATATGTGATGTTACAAATGTCGATTATCCGACATATAAAAAGGTCGAAATGGTCATTGAAAAAATGATGTTTATAAGTCAATTTTATGACGCTACAAATATTCGGATATCTGAGAAAATAATATGATGATGAGGAATCAAGTAAGCGGTGGCATAAGTAAATTGTGCAACAAAAGTTTTCTTTCTCCACCACTTTCAAGCCTATGATAGAGCATCGAATATTCGATACAAAATTCATTTTGAATGATGGAACAAACCATTGTTGAGACGTCGAGTAATTGACAACATAATTAAATTGTGTGACAGATGTTTTGTCACTCTAACACTATGAAGTTTACGGTTAAGCACCACATATTTGAAACATAGGTTGTTTTTCCCAACGGAACAAACCGATGTTGAGATGTCAGATAATTGATGAAATAAGTAAATTGTGTGATAGAAGTGTTGTCTGTCTTATGCTTTCAAGACTACAGTGAAGCATCAGATATGTGATGGATGAGAGTTTTGTCCGAAAGGAGTGTTAAGGTACTTATGGTTCAGTTTGTCGCTTCTTTCATCGAATATTTGACGAGTGCTCTGATCGACAATCATAGAATATTCTATGTCCTACATTTGTCATCAAATATTCGATGGAGATATGCATATATATATATCTATCTATCTATCTATCTATCTATCTCTCTCTCGATATATATAT
>APFE030568366.1:6531-17579 GCA_000404065.3 Pinus taeda
TTTGGGATACCCTTGGATGGAATTAGTGGGTACTATAAATATTAATGTGCAGAAGAAATTCCTGAAGCTCTGGTATAAAAAGAAGAAAATTACATTACAGGATATTTCCATATTAATAAGCAGATAGAGTCCAAGGAGGTTGAAGCAGAAGATGTTACAGGGACTGACATATCAGATGATGAGCAGTTGATGGTCGACCATCAAACACAAACAGAGGCTGAAGCGGAAAAGGTTACAAGTGTTGACACATCTGATGAGGGTTCAGTGGTTGAAGTAATATTGGAAGATAAGACACCACATCAAGCACCCCAACATGCACCAGATAAAAGTTAGGCTCCAGTAAAGGGTGAATTAAAGAAAAAGACACCGTGGATTAAAACTTCAACATATCATCACTCACATCACCCAGCAAGACAACCATCAAGATGGCAACCAATCAGTCACAAGGACAACAACCCCCGCAAGACAGATAGAGAGGAGCGAAGATCCACCTACTACACATCAACACAGAAGAGCTACCACAATCAACTTCCATCTCAAGCGAGCGAGGCACCAGCGAGACCGAGGGTTCACCTTTCTCTTGGATGGCTAGATGCACATGCATGGTACTAGTGGACTACTCTTTTGATTAGATCTTATTATTTGTGTTCTTCCCATGTTTCAGGGACGAAACATGCTTAGGGGGGTGGAATGTTATATACCTAGGGGGGATAATATGGGGTACCAAGGGAGGTACCCAAGGTAATGATGTAATAATGGGATGGGCCATAGTAATAAATAAGGTGGTTAACCCATATCATGTAAGGGACCACAATTAGTTAGTATTAATGTAATGGGCCCATGGTATTAGTGGATGGTATGAGGGAACCATGGTAATGATCCATGGTATTGTATGTATGAGGCCTATATAGAGGCTAGAGACTCCACATGGGAGATGGTCAAGAAATAGTCAAGGATTATTGTACGTACAAGCATATGGCTTGTGGAGTGTTCTCCTTCCTTAAGGAGTGAATGTATGGTGTTACCCTACCATAAGGGTTTGATAATAAAGAAGAATTTCTATCTATTCAGATCTTGTTATTCTTGGGTTTATTTATATTTTCATATATTTCTGGGTTAGATCTACAACAAGTGGTATCAGAGCTACAACATAGAATTTCCAATTATGTTCTGGTTCAAACACCATCAAACAACCGCACCATTACAACAACTACTTGATTGGTTGATTTGGCACTTTAGTATCACTTGATTCAGTGATTTTGCAGTAGATTAGTGTAGGATAAGTGTGTAATAAACTTGCTGGACAAACATCCTTCAGCATCTAGTTTACAGTTTGTAGTGTGTGATTTTTAGTGTTTGGTTTGGTTGTAAGTTTTTGACTGTATTGGTCCAATCAGCTAGGCACTTGTTCTACAGTGTTCTTGATACCAGCAAGGAGATTCCATCCCCAATAAGGCCAATGTTAGTTCCAGTCTTCATAGCCTGTCACCAGGGATCAAAATGGGCTCTTACTATGTGTGGTTTTCAGAGATGTTTTGCACATGAGTTTTAGTGCAAATCATATCCTAAGTATGTTCATTAGAATCAGCTCAGAAAATATTTCCAATGGTATACACACGGTTTCTGGATCAGAAGATATGATCGAAATGAATGATTGATTCTTAGTTATGCATGTTTTGAGGTCATTTGCTGCACACAGGGACAAGTTTACTACAAAATCATTTTTTGAAGTAATGGACATGAATTTTACAAAAGTGAAAGAGGTTTTTGTCAAACACATACCAAATAACAAAAACCTCCTACAATTTATGCAAAAGTGTTACTATGTGGGAGATATGCATTAATATTTGAAGCGTACATTAAAACAAAACAAATTTTGCATTTGTTTTACTATTTTAGTCATTGTAGTGCAGTGCCATTTTACGACAGATGGAAAGTAATTTTGAGAAACCCAAGGAGGTTTCTGTCAACCACGAGCCATATAAAAAAACAATTTCAGTTTATTTACAGGTGTTGTGCATTGGAATATTTGACTAGATCCTTACAGCCTATTTTTACATATTTAAATATTTAGTGATTTCCTGTTTAGAGATTATTTGTGGCACCGATTCCGAGCAACTGGAAATGAATTTCCAAAATTTGAGAAAGGATTTTCTAAAAAATGACCTTATCTACAAAAACCTCTTTCATTTTGTCATCTGAAAATCACTTGTGGGTGATCTCAGTTAATTAATTAATTAATGTATTACAGACTCATGTCCTGGTGTGTATCTATGTTATCTTAGGCAACAGATCAATAAGATTGCAAAATATACAGACACTGAAAATAGTAAGAGAAACATAGTAAGCAAATACAAAAACACAAAAATTTAATAAGGAGTTCACCCAATCCTCCTGGGCTACGTCTCTGGTCCAGATTCAGTGGTGGCCTTTTCTTATTGTGTCTTTAAGCATAGTTTTACAATGAGGAGCTCAATTTGAGTCTCCTGAAACAAATGATGCTTAGTAGGGTGGTCCTTGGATTCCCCAAGCCATTAGAGTGCACAGACTCCCCCTTACTAAGTCTCGACCTCAACTAGTCTTAAAGGGATGAGTCCAATTTGGTACTCAGTTCCCGACATATATCCTCACAGGGATTGCTTGCACTTCTCAAGCCTGGTTCTGTCTACTCGATGTTGCCTTAATTCTGCAGGTCAACTCGAGTCTCTGTTTTCTGCTTCGCTCTCTCTTCTGTCTCACTTTCTCCTCTATCTTCTTTTTCTTCTCTTTGTTTATTCATGGCTTAAAGCCAATTTGTCTCATGATTGTTCGCTTCCTCTTCTGTCTCTTCGGATCACCTGCTACTGTCCACTTGGAATTCCCTGCCTTTGCATCATCGCCACTGTGTAATGTTTCGTAGGGAGGTGGCCACTTGTCTTCCTATGAATTGAGCACCAGCCCTTCGTCAAAATGTTCGTTATTTCGGTTACTCTGTGAAATGATTCATCCGCCAACTCAACGGTCAAATCGAACTTCAACCCTTTATTTGCCCCAGCTTATTCTTCCACCGAATCCGGTCTCCCATTGGGCGCAATCTCCACTGTTAGATCTGAGGCCTCCAGATCCTACGGTTATCGCTCTTATCATGCGGTTGACTTGCTCGAACGTTAGCCCGCGATGAGATCGGTTTTCTCTCTCATCCATAAGAAAAGCATCAATCAATGTATGACATCATTGGGTCTTCGTCCAAACCCGCTTACCACTTGAAATGCCTCTGATATTCCACCGGTTTTGGAGTGCTGGACCCGCCTATCATTTTAGCGCTTTTCCCATGGTTTCTTGGTTTCCCTTGTGAAAGAGCGCTCGGGGCTTTTCCTTCTTGAGTGGTTTTGCCCAACGCGCATCAGAAATGGCCTCCGTTTTCTAATTTGAGCTTCCTATCTGCCATTTTTGCGCCATGCACAGTCCCTATGGGCCAACGGTCAACGCGCTTTGACCGAAGGTCCTCGTTGCTCTGTGCTGGCTTCAAATTTCCATTACTTAGAGGTTATTTCTGATAGTTGTACATTTTCTTGAAGTCTGTCATTCATTCTTAAGTTTTAACAGCCACGTAGTTGTTTGAGGATCCAATTCGGATCACGACCTTCCCACTGAAAAATATTTTGGACCACCAAAAGTTAGTTTCCAAGCATCGACTAATTGAGGATACAACTTTCTCACCTATCCAATCTCTATCCATTTTGCACTGCTCAAATTTGAACCCTTGAGCCCAACTCTGAGGTACTCAACATCTCCCCTGCACGTCATTCTCACCTTTCTGTCCAAAACTATGTCTTCCTGCAATTCATTAAGATATTCAGGTAACAGGTCATCAATAGAAGGCAATTAACTCTGTTCTTTAGTATCTTCAATTAACGAAGGTTCAAATAGTCTCAAGATGTCTGCATTTATGACTGAGTAAATGTGCATGTAAGCTGGTAGATCAAGGTGAAAATCATTCTCTTCAATTTTCTCAAGTATCTTAAAAGGTCCATATCTGGTAAGCTTTAGCTTTTTACCTTCACCTTGCATTCTGTCCTTGATGATATATAGCTAGACTTGATCACCAACTTGGAAACTATGCTCCATCCGATGCTTGTCATGCCTTGCCTTGTATTTGGCTTGGCTCTTTTCCAGTTGTTCCTATACTGCCTGGTGGACCTCTTGGATTTGTTCAATGAACCTAGTTTCCCTGTCCACATCGTTGTGTCCCTCAACTATTGCATCCTTACCAAAGACAAAATCCAAGGGTGGCCTTGGTGTGAAACCAAAACAGGTCTCAAAAGGAGATCTCTGTGTAGAATAATGTTTTGCTCGGTTGTAAGCATGTTGCACATAACAAAAATGTTCATCCCAAAGCTTAGGATGCTTGCTGCAATATCCTCTGAGTACCTGGATCATTATCCTATTGACTACTTCTGTCTAGCCATCAGTTTGTGGATGAAAAGTTGTGCTTTTCTTCAGTTTGGTGTCCATCAGTTCCCACAGACTTGACCAAAACTTCCCAACAAATCAGGTGTCTCGATTAGATATAATGGAAGTGGGTAATCCAAAATGAACACATACATGTTGAAAGAACAATTTTGTAGTTTGTTCAGTTGTAATCTGTTTATTAAAAGGTATCAAAATACACATTTTACTAAACCTATCCACAACAACATATAGATAATCATGACCTTTCCTAGATTTAGGCAGTCCTCCAACAAAATCCATGGAAACACTTTCCCAAGAATGAGAAGGAACTGGTAATGGAGTGTACAAGCCTAGTTTTCTATTTCTAGGCTTTCTTTTAGCACACATAGTACACCCTCTTACATATCTAGAAACTGTCTCGCTCATTTTTGGCCAATAACAAAATCTTTGCAGCTGTGCAACTGTTTTACTTACCCCAAAGTGACCTGATATTAGAGAAGTGTGTGCTTCTTCAATTATCTTTACTCTTTCAATTTGTGGAATGCATAGCTTCCCATAATGATATAGGAGTCGGCCCTTTACATGATAATCCAATTCTTCTACTTGTTTGCCTTGACTTAAAGTTGCATATACATCTTTAAAGTCTATATCTTGAGCATATTTTTCAATGTAGCTCTCATGTAACACAAAATTATGCTTAAGTATAGTAGATGCATTTATAATGGGTCTAGATAACATGTCTGCAACTTTATTGTGTATGCCCTTTTTATATCTGCTGACTAAATGAAATTGTTATAGAAAACCCATCCATCTATAGTGTCTTGATTGTTGCAACTTAGTTTGGGAAGTGTAGATATGGAGTGGTTGATGATCAGTATGTATTACTGTCTTTTTGCCCATTAAGTAATGTTTCCACTTTTTCACACTATGTACTAATGCATACAATTCTTTATCATATGTAGGATAGTTAACTACTACAGAATTAAATGTCTCAGAATGATAACATATGGGTTTATCATGTTGTGTCAACACTGCTCCCATGGCATAGTCACTGGCATCCATTTGGATCTCAAATGGTCTTTGAAGATCAGGCAGTGTTAGTACAAGTGTTGTACTAATCTTTTCTTTCAAGGTGTCGAAGGCTTTCTGTTGTTTGCCTCCCCACTGAAACACCTTGTTCAATCCTATTAAAGTATGTAAGGGAGCTGCAATTAAGGAAAAGTTAGAAATGAACTTTCTCCAATATTTTGTTGTTCCTAAGAAGCTCCTAACTTTTATAGCAGAGTTGGGTTTAGGCCAGTTCACAATGACTGCCATCTTAGAGGGATCTATCTTCAATTCACCACCCCCTACTATATGTCCCAAATAATTCAAAGATGTTTTGCCAAATTCACATTTTGAGAGTTTAACATAAAGTTTTTCCCTTTTCAAAACATCTAGTGTATGCTTAACATGCTTTAAATGTTCTTCCCATGTTTTGCTAAATATCAGAATGTTATCCAGATACACTAACAAAATCATCAAGAAAAGGTCTGAGTACATCATTCATTATTCTCATGAAAGTAGTAGGAGCATTAGTTAAGCCAAAAGGCATAACCAACCACTAATACAATCTGTGCTTTGTTTTGAAAGCAGTCTTCCATGCATATTGTTCTGCAACTCTGACCTGATGATATCCACTATGCAAGTCTAACTTGGAAAAATAAATAACGTCTTTCAATTGATCTAATAAATCATCTATGCGAGGAAGGGGATAACGATTTTTGATTGTTATCTTATTCAGTGCTCAGTAATCAATGCACATTCTCCACGAGCCATCTTTCTTTCCCACCAAAACGGTTGGTGACCCACATGGTGATGTGCTAGGTCTAATGAACCCCTTCTTGAGCAACTCCTGCACCTGCTTCTTGATTTTTGCCCTCTAAAGCGGATAACCTTTTATACCTGTGGCTGCAATGGTTGTTTCATCTCCTAAGTCCGATCCTAAATCTTTCTGAATAGCTGCAACAATCTTCTTCTTCTTGTCCTCAAACTTCTTAGGTCTCAGCTTCGGATGTAGAATCCAACAATGCTCATCATCATGTCCATCCTTCTTACAGTGAGTGCATGAAGACTTGCTTTTCTGTGCAGTGTTGGCCTTCCTTGCTTTCCATTTCTATTTTCTTTTCTCCTTATTCTTGCTTGCAGTGGGTTGGGTGATCCTCCAACTTCTAGGTTTCCATTCTTTCCTCTAGCTTCTACATGCGTAGCTTGAACATAGAGCTCATCTATACTAGTGGGATTAAACATGAGGATAGTGTGCCTCATGTAGCTGTGTAGACCATCGATGTACTTCAACAGAGTCTTAGGTGAGTCTAATGTGATTCCTAGAATCAAAGCTCTCTTCCTAAATTCTTGGGTGTAACCTTTTACACTTTGCCTTTTCAATTGTCGAAGAGTTTGCCAGCTCATCATGGCTTGCTGCATGTAGGCCAATGGATAGAACTGCTTTTTGATTGCAGAAACAAATTCACTCCAAACAGAAAGAGTCTTACCATGTCTCTTCATATCAGCTTGGGTCCTGCCTTCCCACCAAACCAAGGCAGTGCCTCCAAGGCGTAGGGTGGCCAACTGAATCATACTCTTGTCTGAATCAATACTTTGCACTCTGCAATAAACATCAATTTGTCTAATCCAATTGTCCAGCTTTTTTGTATTCAACTCTCCATCATATATTGGTAAATCAAATTTAACATCTAGTTTAATCAAAGACGTCTTCTTTTTATGTTCAGGGCTATTAGGAGGTGTGAGAAAGTTTTCTTCTTTCCCTTTGCCTTTTGAGTCGTCATGGAGGAGAGACTCTTCTTCTCCTTTATCTTGTTTGGAGCCTGATGAATCTTCATCTTTATGTTTTCTAAAATCCTTATACATTTCCTCTACCATGGACCTTATGGCCATGAAACTATCTATAAATTGAGGGTCTGGCCCCACAAAACCTTCCTCCGACATTGTCTTCTGAAGATAGACTCTTCCAATTTCAGGATTAGTTTCAACCAACTCTCCTTCTCCTAATTTGAGCTTTGATCTAGTTAGCATTCAACAGCTAAGTCCAACACAACCTTGTTCAACCCTAACAACCTATACCTCTGATATCACTTGATCTTAAATCACTTATGAATGATCTCAGTTAATTAAGGTAGGTATTATAGACTCATGCACTGGGATATGCCTATGTTATTTTAAGCAACGGATCGATAAGATTGAGAAATACACAGGCATTGGAAAACAGTAAGAGAAACACAACAAGTAAATTCAACAAGAAAACACAACAATTTTATAAGGAGTTCACCCAATCCTCCTGGGCTACTCTCCTGGTCCAGTGTTCAGTGGTGGCCTTTTCTATTGTGTCTTTAAGCAGAGTTTTTACAATGAGGAGCTCAATTTGAGTCTCCTATAACAGATGATGCTCAGTAGGCTGGTACTTGGATTCCCCAAGTCACTGGAGTACACAGACTCCTCTTTACCGAGTTTCAACCTCAACTAGTCTTAATGGGATGAGTCCAATCTGGTACTCAGTTCTCGACCGATATCCTCATAGGGGTTACTTGAACCTCTCAAGCCTTCTTGGTTCTGTTTGCTCGATGCTACCTTAGCTCTACAGGTCAGCTCGACTTCTCTGTTCTCTGCTTCTTGCTTTACTCTCTATTATGTCTCCTCTCTGTTCTCTGTTTGTTCGTGGCTTAAAGCCAATCCATCCCTTGACTGTTCGCTTCCTCTTCCGGCTCTTCGGATCGCCTGCCTTCGTCTGTTGGAATTCCCTGCTTCTGTGTCATTGCCCCTGTGTAACGTTTCACAGAGTGGTGGCCACTTGTCTCCTTACGAAATAGGCTTTTTCTCGAGTGGTTGTTATTTCGGTTATTCTGTGAAATGATCCATTTTCCAGCTTAGCAGTCATGTCAGACCCCAAATTTCATATGCCTCAACCTATTCTTTTGCCAAATCTGGTCCTCCATTGGGTGGATTCTCTGCCGTTGATTTGGGGCCTCCAGATCCTAGGGTCATCGCTTTTATCACACGGGTGAGCTGCTCGACTGTTACCCTGTGATGAGAGTGGTTTTCTCTCTCATCCGCTGGACACGTGTCATTCAATGTATGGCATTGCGCGGTCCCTGCCAAACTTGCTTACCGCTTAAAGTGCTTGCGGTATCTCGCCGATTTTGGGCAAGGGACCCGCCTTCTAACGGTTTGGGTATTTTCGCACGGTTTTCCCTATTTTTCACATAGCCAAGTGCTGAGGCTTTTCCTTCTCTAAGGTTTTTATCTTGCGATTTGCACTAATCGTGTATCAGAAACGGCCTATGTTTTCTGATCCGGACCTCGTATTTGCTAGTTTGCGCCACTGCACGGTCTCCATGGGTCAACGGTCAGCACGCTTTGACCGAGGGTTCTCGTTGTTCCGTGCTGGCTACAATTGCCACTGTCCAGAGGTCCTTCATGATAGCTCGTTGTTCACAATATTTTGGAGTCTGACATAATTTGAAACAGTCATAGAAACTCTGATAATTTTCAAGGATCTAATTTGGATCATATTGGCATTGATATCAAAGGTGTTTTCTTTGGAGCATTTTTTCTACACTACATATTTAAGGAGAGCAATGTTCTTGTGTCACCTGAAGGTTTCTTTCTCACATGGTTTGATTCTTGCTACACAAGTTTAGCTCCAAATTAGGTATTTAAAGGTTATCATACTTCTAGGTGTCTTGGTGCAGATCGAGCACATGGATTTTGAGGATTGAAGACCTGAGATGGTTGTATGTTGCTCCATTCATGCTCAGAGGTCATTGTGAAGTAGTGTGAATCATCGGTCAAATGTCTGGTCAAACTATTTCCTTGTGCACAGGCAATTTGCAGACTTCAAAGATTCAAACCACATAGATTGCTACTGCAAAACACCCAGATTCAAAGCACGCAGATCACTACTGCATCCCTTGACTCACTAGATTTAGAGCACACGGATTGCTACTTAGTAAAGTGGTGAAATGAAAATCAGCGGTTAGAACTCCTTCAAGCAAGAGCATTATATATTGTTTTAACTTGTAAAGTGGGTGCCTCTCAATAACAAAAGGCACAATGTTTGAATGTGAGAGATGCCTTATGTTAGGTTACCTGCACTCACTAGATTTAGAGCACAGGGATTGCTACTTAGTAAAGTGGTGAAATGAAAATCAGCGGTTAGAACTCCTTCAAGCAAGAGCATTATATAATGTTTTAACTTGTAAAGTGGGTGCCTCTCAATAACAAAAGGCACAATGTTTGAATGTGAGAGATGCCTTATGTTAGGGTACCTGCAATTTGCAAATGCAAGCGCAGATTTGAACCTATATACTATTCCAGTTAACTAGAAGTCGACGGAGGTAGAAGGATCCTAGTCAAAATGTAATGTGAAGACTTGTGCACCAATACCCACAAAAGAATATGGGTGATGGAATTCAAAGTGTGAGGCAAATCCAACTTTAATATAGTTTGAGAAAGTTGTCAAATGAAATTCTAAAAGTTTGTTGTTGACTTAAAGATCAAAATTATCACCAAGAAGAGATCACACTACAAGTTGAGGAGATCCATTATGAGCAGTGTTTGGAGCAGGATGTAGAGATTGGGATTCAAGGAGGAACAACAAAAATGCTGAAAGTTCCTAGGACAAAACTCAATATAGAAGAAAGACTGTATTGTGACAATTGCAGTACCTCTATTGTTGACTACCACAAAAGATGCCCAAATTGTTCTTATAATGTCTGCCTGACATGTTGTCAGGAGCTTCGAGAAGGTTGCCAGCTAGGAAATGATGAAGCAGATTTAGCTCAACGGTGTTTGACAGATAAATACTTATTTTGACTTACTTCTTGTGGGTTCTGTGTTGATTTTCTAGGCAAACAAGACTAGTACAAATTTTCAAACTGATAACTATTTCCAATGATACAATTTGACTTCTATTAAAATTGGCAACTAGGGCCAAACTCCATGTGGGCATCTTACTTATGGCAGTTGATATCTTTCTTGGATTCCTCTCATCGAGAGGTGTAGGATTGATCTAAAGATCATCCAATTCCGATCAGTGTTCATGGAGATGTGAATTTATTTGTGTTATGGGACAATTCGTCAAGGCCGGCCAACAACCAAATTGCCCTCACTTATGCTCAACGTTTTTGTAAAGTTTTGTAGATGTTCTATGCTAAGAGCAATTTCACTTTTCTCATAGCAATCATACAAGAAGTTAAGCAAAATGCAGATAGAACATATAAGCAGATCTTACAGAAGACAAATCAGAAACAGGAAAAATGTGTGTGTTCGTTTCGGTGGTCAACAGGATGCTTCAACCAGCAAAGTCTCCTTTGGTCAGCCAGCCCAGCATGTGTCACAACAACCCTCCAACCAGTAGATGAGTCAACCCAAGTCAATTCTACAAAAGTCAATGTTGTCCTGAAAGTCAACGCAGGGGCAGCAAGCTAAAAGTCAACGCAGCAGCAAAACGGTCAACCCTTTGACCTCGATTTTTGTGCCAAGTAGTACGGCCTTCAAAAATCAAACCTTCCACAAGTTTTCAGCTTGATTGGACCAAGCGTTGACCAAAGTCAACGCTG
>APFE030568380.1:0-49022 GCA_000404065.3 Pinus taeda
ATACTATTATAGTTAATTGTTTAACTGGGAGAGTGAAAGAGAATCCAAAATAAAATGTGTTTCTTGCCCCTCCATTCATTCGAGAAAATCAAGGGGACAATTGGTTGATCAATGAGCTATGGATAATTCTTCATAAACTGAACAAGGCTATAGATGTGCAGGCTATTTTGAAGGATGTTCAATTACGTTTAGAAGTACCTTAAGATTATCAATGTATATTTCATGCTATTATATATATGACATCATGAATTATTACTTTTATTTCAGAAAACTAATAAAATAATTGTTGATTTGGGTTGTCATTACTAATTTTTTTCTTTATTTTTGGTGAGATGATTGTTCATTTAATGTTTTCATATCAAAATTTCCCATGCTATATTTTGTTTTTACAATGGATTACATTGTATGTACAATTAATAGATATCTAGTCTATTTGTTTTAATTAGATCATTACAATTTTTTATTTTAAATGTGGTTTAAGTTATCGCTACACCTCTTAGAAATTAGTAATGTGAAGGATGACCCATTGCATTCTTATAACCTTTTTTATTCCATATAAGTTGAGAAACTATATTAAGTTGTATGTAGCACCAACAATAAATGTACAATTGTACTAAAAGAAGTAGCAAAAGAAATTAAGGTACAAACTCTAGAAATTAACATATAATTAATTAGGTTTGAAATTTAAAAATTGTATTATATTGTATGTTAAAATTAATATATAATTAGTTTTTTTACTTTCACTAGACCATTGTAATTATATTTTTCAATTGAAATTAATTAAATCATTATAAATCTTAAAATAAATGATTTAAATGGTGGATCAATGCATTTTTATAAGACTTTTATTCCATGCAAATTAAATAAAGGTATTAGGTTGTATGTATAAAGTACACATATTATTTGTTTGTTCATTTTAATGGGGAAATTTTATTTGTATTTTGTGATACTTTGAACTCATTATATAATTAACTTATCATACAAATGGAAATAATTCATAATAAATATTAACATCATTTTTAAAATGATAGGTTTTTATGTCGTTAAGCAATGAAGTGTTGAAGTGGAGATATGTTAATATAATACATGTGGTTGCAATGCAGATGCAGATGGGCATTACTACAAGTCCAAATATGTTGTTGATATTTGAAATGGAAGGAGTATTATTCCAATCATACGCCAAAGATGAACAAAATTTTCATATTCAAAGAGAACCATATTGGCAGTTTGGTGATAGGTCCTATTTTTGAAGGCCTTTTTAGTTAGAAGTATTAAAATATTGCTTAAAATTATGATGTCACAATATCGACATTAAATATCATTGCAAAGTAAATTCGAAAAGTACTTGAAAAATAAAATATTGATAAAGAGGACTTTAAATTTGCATGGGACAAGTCTCATTGTCATTTTCAAACAAAATTGGAAGCAGGGAGAATAGGATAATTTTATGAGAAATTGTTGAGTGATGTGTGGTCCCAATATGGAGATAATTATGAATAATCAAATGTATTGCTAATAGATATATAAAATCATACTTCTCAATTCATAGGATATCAATCTAACCACATCTTGATAAAATCATATACAAGAAATGAGCAAGATACATGGCTTATGCAAGTTTTATTCCCCTTTCTTAAGACACTTCATCATATCAAACAAAAACATGAGTACATTTGAATGTTCAATAGAACATGTACTTCATTGTAGTTGATGGAGATAATTTCCTTTATAAATTTGTTGAAATGTACATTCCAATCTTTCAATAAATTTTGGACATAGTTTTTGTTGAATCAATTTGTATGATTTTATATTTTTTGAAATATATGGGGATTTCCAATTATATTAATATGTATATTTCTTATTATTTATAATTGTTTTTGCAGTGAATTTGTTGTATCGATTTTTTTTTTCTACGATGTGTGTGCGCACGCGTGTGTTCTTAAATAAATTGTTTGCCATTCAAATTATCTTACATGAACCATCAAGGCATGTTATTTTTAATGATTTATGTTTACTTATATGCATCAATAATCATATATAAATGTGAAACATAAGTTTTAAGATAGAACTTCTTGCAAACAATGGTGTTATTCTTACTAAAGAAATTATAATAATTTACTTGAAAAATGTTATGTCCATTATTCACTATTCGCAATGCATTATTCACTATTAAGGCTAATGAGAAATCTGTCATAGGTAAATGATTTGATCTATTTGATGCATAAGATATGTGATTTCTCAATCGATAGTTTTCATAAATTTATATGCTTAAATCAATTAATGGTTGTAACTGCAATCATATCATATTGAAAATCAACAAGGCACAATGTAAGTTATTCATTGTTTACATATAAAATGCACTAATATGAGTGCATAAATATTATATGTAAATTCTGAGATAAAAATATATTGTAAATATTTTTGCATTTCTTATAAAAACATATAATTGATGATAATGATTGATAATGATTGATAAGTGGATTATCAAGATTTTATTGGACACTATAATGGATGAATTATGTCATTGAACTTTTTGAACTACAAGGCATCTAATTTAATTATTTAAAGTCATTTGTTTGTAAATTTGTATTTTGGATAAATTGAAATGACATCACTTCAGTTAGAATTACATTATTTACTTGTACTTAGTTATGTCCATTAATATGAGTGTATAAATGTGATTTATAATAGCCATATACTATGATGCATTTTTTCAAAAATAAGTCTTTTAATTTCTTGATAATAAGTATGAAGTGGACTATTTAGGCTAATGGATGGTGGCTCATAAGTGAATACTACTTGTTAAATTATAGGGCATTCAATTTTTAACCCATAATTTTCTTTTCATATATTCTTAAATCAACTATTTGTACATGCAAGTATCTCATCTCATTTAATTTAATAAGGAATCCATTTATTGAATTTTATTTGTCTATAACATAATTTATTAAAATTGTATTAATCTCATATTGTATTGTTTTGAAACAAAATTCTATGAAAAACAAATTCTCTTCTTAATAAAACATGGAATAATTAATTAACAGAGTGTTAAGTGGACCATCTAGACTTATTAAAGAGATGGGTCAAAAATGGTTGTATCTAAACGTTTTGCACCATCAGATATTGATTTCCAAATCCATATTAGCATTTTTTGATTTTCAATTCTTAAATAGTTTATTTGTGGTTCAAAGAATTTCATAGAATCCAATATGACTTGAAGAATTCTATTTGGCTATATGCATTGGCAGAAGTTCATAAATGTGATGCATTTTTTAAATGTAACTATTTATGTATGTAAATATATATATTTTACAACAAATTATAATTAATTGATAATGAGCTTTAAGTGGTCTATATAAACCCATTTATAGAATTTTATTTTCATATCATGAGGTTTAATCTAATTGTGTAAATGTGACATTTTTTAATAAAACTCCATGCAATGTGAAATGTTTTTCCCAACAACACATAGAACAATTAATTGGTAATGAATCTTAAGTAGATTGTTAAAGTTATTTCAAGGTATGGGTCATAAAGAAATGTATTCAAATTTTATGCAAATATGGTATTTGATTTCCCCACATTTATTAACATTTGTTAAAGTTCAATTCTTAAATAAATTATTTGTAATTGAAATAATCTTATAGAAACCAACAAGACAAGTATGTATTAAATTATATTTAATATGTATCTATGTATAAATGGAATTTATTTTTGAAATAAATATCTCAATGCAAGTAAAAATATATTTTTTAGAAAATCAATAATTTAAAATCAATTATTGATGAGTTCTAGCTGGTTTATTCTATTTTGAATTGACAACTTTCTCTAACTATGCATTATTAAATCAATTGTTCCTATATGAAATCATGTCATATAAGTCAATTAGTAAAGGAACCATTAATTTATTTTTATTTAACTATCATGTGGTTTAATATGAATGTATAAATGTGACATTTTTATTTCTAGAATATTAAACCATGTAAAGAAAAAGAATTTTCTAATAAAACGTGGATTAATGAATTCACAATGAGCATTAAGTAGACTATTTAAGCTCATTCAAGGGGTGGGACATAAATGAATGTAATTAAAATTCTTGCACCATATGACATGCTTTTCCCATCAATATTAACATTATCTAAATTCATTTCTTAAATAAACTATTTATACTTAAAATAATCTCATAGAATCCAACAAGACTCATGAGTTATTTTTTGAATTTAATTTAGTTATATGTATTCATATAAGTTTATAAATGTAATTTATTTTTGAAATAAAGCTACTAATGTAAGTAAAGATATATCTTATACAAACTAATTATAATTAATTGATAATAAGCTTTAAGTTGTTTATTGAGACTACATGAAAAATCAAGCATCATAGATGAATGCCTTTTAATACATATTTAATCTTCAAAATCAATATCTTAATGATAATTTATCTATTTTTACATTATGTATTTAATAATTAAATAACACGGGGACTTGCATAAATTTGAACTAAAATACATGAGTTATGTTTCACATTTATTTCTTCCCCATTAAAAATGCTTATCATTTTCTCTTCTTAGTGAAAGTAATGGTCAATCATGGTTTTCCATACAATTGGTTGACACTAAATTTACATCGAGACTATTATTGGTTTATACAATGTTGACAAGGAGAGATCAATATGCACACTATCATCAACTGTGCTAATATTTGAAAACCCTTGCCTCCACTACTTACAAGAAGTTACCACTAAAGTTTCTTATTTACTTCAATTTGTGACACTGTCCATCAAAATGGAATGACTTTAATACCCATTTAAGAACTCTCATTTGATGTACTTGGATTTGAGTGGAGATAGGTCAATGGTGCCTAACCTTATTGAAATACCTAGATCAACAATGTATAACTTTTATATTGGATGCCTTCATGTCATGAAGATGAATGATGACCCCCTTATTATAGCTTCATAAAGACACAAAGGGACCATAGGAAATTGAGCACAAGAACATTTTACTAAGCTTTTAGTAGACTAGTTTCAACGCAATGCAAGGGACACCAATCCTTGTCATCTAAAGTAAGATCCTCACATCACCATCATTCAGTCAACAAATCCCCCGTAGGTTGGGCGAAATGGGGTTAAAGTTGCCAAACATAAAATGTAAACATCGAGGAATCTAGTATGTTATCCATACCTATGATATCTTTATTGTATGTTTGACATACTAATATGATTTAGCTTAAATCAATTTCTTATAAGAGTTTGATTTGTTACTTCTATTGTGTATTGATACTATTGTACATAACACCTCTATGTCTAACCTATTCATGATCTCTAATTGGTTTGAAATTACTAAAATTATTTTAATGTTGAATCAAATTAATATGGGAATTTGGAAAATAATGAATCTTGTTGAAGGCCATGTAATAAAAAACTTCCAAATTTAATGAAATATGTGTTCTAAACCCGTCTGCAAAAAAATAATAAATTCCTAGTTGTCCACCATGAACCTGAAAAGATAATGGATAGATTGTATGAGGCCGAAATATCTTAGAGTATACCCAAGATGACTCTCAGTTGGAACCCCATGTGGGAGATCGCGGACCTAGAGAAAATCCTCCCCTCATAGGTAAGGCAATGATAAAGTATATGTCCTCCTTAGTGGGCCTATATCATGCCCTAGGACTAACATGGAAAGCTTACTCTTAGAAATTCCATTAGTAAGATCTGATCTGCCAAAAAGACATAGTGTACCTTTAGGGATGTAGCCTCCTCGTGGTATTGTTGCGCTGTACAACAACACCCCATTTCATAAAAATGTTCTTTTTTACTATAATATGAAATGGGTCCCTTTTATAGATGTGTGAATAAAATTGGTATCAAATCATCCTTCATCAAAAGGTCTGAAAGAAACAATACATTATAAACCTTTTGAATAAATATAAATCGGTCTTATGAAATAAATATATAATTCTTTATTATTGCGATAAAGCGATCGCAAGGTCACATATCGCAACAACAAGGGATGCATAACGTAAAGACCCATTGGCTTACCCTGATTTGAAAAGTGAATAACTATTGGATATCGGGAAAGGCAAGCAAGTGTAACAAAAGGCCCTCCCACTTTTCTCCGATGCAATATCACTATCGACAATCGGGGAGTGTAGTAAACACACGTTAAAGACACCTTTATAAAACTCCCGATGTGATAAGGTCTATTTCCATCGGGGATCGGGGATTTTGCAATGACACCAATATTATTACCCAAGCATTTCTCTGATTCCGATTGCGATAAAGCTAAGCGCAAATTTCAAAATAGATTGAAAAGTCTTGGGTATATTATTTTAGACTATTATTATGAGCCTTCCCATTCCCGATAGCGATTTACTTGTGGTTATCCGCCAAAAATTCAAGCCATGCCTGAATGAATCATTTGGCAAATAAACGATATGATAGGTATTTAAAATTATTGACAGGTTAAAGAGGAAAATTAATGGAGCAGTTATGCCGAGATATCCCCTGAGATTGTATCTACGACAATATTATTTTAATCCCTCATTATTCATTAATTGATATAAATATTTCATATTGGCTCGCACCACCCATTCGTTGTATTATGTTCCTTTAATTCCCTCCGCAGAGCTCCGTTGAAGAAAAAAATTTAAGCCAAATGGGGAAGAAATCCAAGAGATTTCTGGCAGCTTCAGCTCCCACAGTAACAGGGCAATCTACCACTGATCTAGGACCAAGCAAGAAAGGATTGATTTCAGACACTACATGTCTTGGCCTTGACAACACTAGCTGGAAAAGCATATATAATCTAATTGAAGCTGAAGAGCCTGAAACGGTATCAGTGCAAGCTACTGCAGATTCAACTAGAAAGTTGGAGGCCTCCCTAAAGGATTTAGCCAATTCCTATCTACATCGAATAACAGCTTGAGAGAAAATTCTTCTGTATAAACATGTAGTATGGTGGGCAGTAGAGGAAATCCCTGTTATGAATAGAACATTATGCACAGTCGATGGGAGAGTCTTCGGCTCATTCCAACCTGGTGATTTGAGAAAAATGTATCACTTGCTAGAACCATAAAAGAAATACAATAAAGCATTTCTTGAGAAGTTCACAAGTGAGAATGAAACTGAATCAACCCCTATTCGAGAATGGAGACAGAACCCTGCAAGGCACAAACATGAATCTTCGGGTAAGTACTCGGTCGATTCATTATGTTCTCCTTACTATTACGCTGGGGCGATGATGTGTAGGATTTGGAGATTACATGATTCCACAAAATTCACGACTGAAATGGTTCATTTAATGGAAGCGACAGCCAATTGTGAGATAATGGATTGGGGAAATATATTGTCAGATAAGTTAGCCACAACATTTCTTGAGTTTAGAAATAAAAGTTGCATCACTGATAGGTCTATTCCTCCTTTTATTTTAGTGTTTATATTTTAGATACTCTTTATTTCAACTCTGAATTTCCTGTGCTAGGGTGGAGATGGACTCCACAAGACCCCATGCCGATTCACATTTATCACCAGAAGCTATGGAAAGCACACTATAAAAACCACCTGTATCAAATTTGTAATGGTTTTATGTTGCCCATTACCGTGCCATTTTTGACAAGCCTGCTCCGAAGATTTCTTCACAAGCAGAGATTGACCTAACCACTCTAGGAAACTGGCTCGGTGAGGATAAATTCATAGACATAGCAGTTTTTGGCAACCTTGCCATGCCTCATGTCCTTCCCCTATACATACCCAACAAGCTATTGGCCCAAGAATTAGCCTATCAAATTACGTCCACAGGAGCAATCAAGACACTAAGGACTTAAAAAAAGTAGGTTTGGCATCCTTTTCCTCTAAGATGTTGTGTTTATACTCTGCATGACTATAAGCATGGAGAGAAGGAAGTAGAAAAGATAAATATGCTAAACCTCGCAACTATTCCTAATAGGCGGTTTGACCCAAGGAAAGTCGTCTACAATGTGCTAGAACAGGCCAAACTCACAAAGTTTAATCATAAGGAAGACGATTTTGATGACTTATTTTCTTCGGCAGAGTCATTATTCCAGGTCCAAGCACTGGCTAAAATGAGATATAATGATGAAGGGCTAGTAGAATTTAATAAACTCGGAGAACAGAGGTTCCAAACTCTGCCTCTGGATTTACTAGCTACTGCCCTGACAACACAATCAAGCGAGCCTGAACAACAACTCATTGAAAAACCTCTTACTGCATCGAAGATTCTCGAGACAGATAAGGAGAAAATATAGGAGGAAGAGCAGAAAAATAGAATTATAAGGGCAGCGAAAATGTCAATGTGGATACCCAGATTGGCCCAAAACTACTCCAAGAATGGCAACAATTTGACTCCATCATAAGCAATTTGGGAAGGTCCAAAAAAGTGTCGATACATCCAAAGCAACAGATACATAGGATACAGTGTCAACAAAGGTTCCGAATGAATGAACCAGTGGCCTACCCCTAGTACAGACTTAGAAATAATTCCAAAGGATCCCTGGGATCAAATCATTTTGCAGGTGGAGGATATACCTCTATTAGATGTCTTTTACAGTCCAAAACACAGGGCTGTAGTGAAACGGCAGCGAAAAAGTAAAAGGTTTGATCAACCTTCCCTATTTCTAGAACAAACAAAGACAACCAATGTAGTTTGGAAAGAATAGTTTGATCCTTCCGATGACCTAACGAAGCTTTCCCAGTATGCCAGAGGTTATTCGGAAGCCACCATGGACAAGGCATCAGAAGTGAGTAATCTACTAAAAGAAAAAGACCACACAATTATTTTGTTGCAAACACAGCTGTCTGAAGCACAACAGAAAGTTGAACAGTTGGAAGAACAATTGTCAACACAGTAGCAATTAAATAATCAATTGAATAAGCAGTTGCTTGAAGAAAAACAAATAATAGACTTAAGCACAATTTAAAAGCAGAAAGAATTATCAGAAGCATTGGCAAAGTTTAAGACGATGAATGAACTAATGGAAAAAACGAAAGATGAGCAAATTGCTCAGCTATCACTTCAAATAGAGAAGTTCAAGAGTCTTCCGCAACCTGCCGATTTCAAAACAAAAGCACTACAGATTAATAAGGCATTGGTGACATAGATAAGATTGTTGTTTCATAATACTTCTCAGGTTGAGCCCCTTTGTGATATAACAACATCAATAATCGATAAATCAGTTGATGCTAGACAGGATTTAGAGCAGGCCTATGAGACCCTGATGAATTTTCTTACCTGGCAAGACACCAGTGAGGGACAGGCAACAAATCTACCCAAAATCCTAAAATCACATAAGGAAATCCTATTTTTAGAATGGCAGTCTCAGTTGACGAAGGCAGAGAGAGAAGTTTCCAGATGTAGACTATCTACAACTAACTTAATTGAATTAATTAATAACACTCTCTATCTGTCTAATATGATTTCACAATGTACCCCAGGTAAATTGCTATCAACTAAGACATTGGAGCAAGCATGCAACCAGGAGTTAGAGAAGAATGGAAGCTTAATCGCAAGTATTCAAAGTTTAACTTGAGACACCTATTGGTTGTTCCTAGTAAAACCATATAGCCAGAGAGCCGCCCTCAAGTGTCTAACCAATGTGATCGGTTGTATCATTCCCAAGATACATGATGCCACATATTCGGTTCACCTCCATTCTCATCTCAGCCGCCCTCCAGAATTGGGACCGATGCTTGCAATCTGCCAACTCAAATCAAAGGGAGAATAGCCGAAGTGATGAATCATGCTATTGAATACCAACAAACTTGATGTGTAGAATATATTCAAGATCCAGTTGTACCAATTAAATAGCATTTTATTTTTGTAGTTAGTTAGCTTAATTAGTATTTATAGACCCTTTCATGCATTTAGATAGGGTCCTCAAGTTTTGTATAAGACTAAAACCTGGAAATTGCACTATTGTACTTACGATATATTTTTTTATAAAGATTGGGCCATTATTCCAAACTTTAATGAAGAATCTTTTATGTGGATGTGCACTATTGCCTTGATATGAAAGTATCTCTGAGTTGAAAAGAGGAATTTGAATTGCGATTGATATTGGGAATGATTTACAGCACATATGGTACTACTATCTATGATCTAGTTTCATTCTTTTATGTGAATCGTTATTTGATTACTCTTGCTATCAGTGAATATATGTATGTATTTTCAACAACATTCCTTGTATTTTTCACTATTGGATGTTTAAGGGATGTTATTATTTTAATCATATATGTATCATTGATATATAAAGGATAAGTGTAACAATGTTTTATTGATTACTTCGTTCCACTATTTGAACAAAGAAATTATTATATGAATGAATGTCTTTGTTTATCAAATAGAGTCATCTATATGCTTATTTGTGAATAGAGATTATCAAGCGTTGCTTTTAGAAATATAAATTTCTCGGGATAGAATAGTTATTCATATTTTTACTTTTTAGATTAAATCATTCATCCATTACCATTTTATTAGAAAACCAATCACTCATCCATCCACTTTTTATCCATCATTGGGAAATTTTTCCCATTATCTCTAGTCGGAGCCACCACACCAAACGGAAAAGGAGTTGCATTAAGGTCGGACCGGGTGGTTTTCCCCGATGTTATTGCAAAAATTTTCGAGGTATCAACAGGTACTTGAAGAGGCCTCCATTCTTCAAGAGTGCTTTACTCACTGTAGTAATAGAGTGAGGGTATAAATTCCTCTCCCTCTTTCTAGCATGCCATTTTTGGATCATATTATATGGGTCTCCTTGTTGCTCCTACTCCTGTTGTTGATTCCTCTATTGATGTCTCTACTACATGATTGACATATAAAAGACTTCAGCCTCATATATAAAATATAAATTTCTTATATATTAAATGAAACATGTATGTATAAATATCAAAACGTAAGTTTAAAATTAAAAAAAATTAAAAAATTATCGTCTTTCACAAAACAAAGTCATGCAGTAATGGTGGTCCACGTTCAAATAAAACTGTGCGACTATCAGTGGATACATAAGTATGATGCACTGTTGTTGGCTCACAATTTTAAATTTTTATAGTGGTGTGGAAAACTTGTGCACCGGTGTGCACATATAACCTTTTCGAAACCATGTAAATTTACAAGGAACATCACTATCGGTGCGAGCCAAACTTATCAAATGCACTGTATAGTGAAAAACATGAAAAACAATGGAAAATTTAGCTTAATTTACAATTCTAATCTGCTAAAAAATTAAATTACAATGAAACATGGACATTAACTAGATATTTTGTCATTAGTAGCCATTATGAACATGTGATGAAGAAAAGAAAATTTTAGGATAGTTTGAAAAAATGGAAAACTCAAATAGTGAGCATGGTATGGAAGGATGGTGAGCCAGAGAAGCACCAACATGAGGATGCTTGCATGTGGTAACAGTGACATTGGTGCATGTGGTAAAAATGAAAATTACACTTGGTCAAACATGAGGGTTGGATGAGTCTCCCTTCTAGATGGTGCCAGGAAAAAACCATTGGTGTATTATGAAAGAGAACTTCTCGGGAAATTTAATGGTATGTGGCCTTCTCCCAAGTCTATGGATATTTGGATAAAGAAAACTTGGTCTCCTATGATTACTGGTGAAATTTCTTTCTATGCTATTGGAAATGGATATTTTATCTTTTTATTTGAAATCCAAGTAGATAAGGAGGTTATCTTCCACAATGGACCATATTTCTTTGGCTCCATAGGAATGTACCTTAACAAATGAACTTTTGATTTCAATCTAAATGAGGACATTCCCACTACCATCCTTGTTTGATTCAAGCTCCCTCGTCTCCCCATCTCCTCCTGGAGTGATGATTTCCTTCAGCCTATTTGTAATGGTGTTGGAAAATATTTAGATAAGTCTCAACCAAAAGGCTCCCAGTTTTCCTGTGCTAAAATTTATGTGGAAGTGGACTTGGAAAAAGGACTTCTAGCTGACATCAATCTAAAATTGGGTGAATTTAACCACATACAAGTGTTAGATTATGAACAAATACCATTCAAATGCAGACACTATGATGACTATGATCTCTTTGAGAAAGACTATCCTAAACGTGGGAATCAAAAAAGTGTGGAAGCTCAAGCTACATAAGAGGAGCAGTGGCAGCAACCCAAGAAAGCTTTGAAATGTAAAGGAGCACCACCAAAAGGTCAGAACCCCCCAATTCCCATTGTGGCTCCTTCCTCTTCCAATTCGTTCAAAGTTCTTAGTGAAGAGGAAGTGGAAGCCAAAGTGTCTCCCCAACTTATTGAGGTGGAGACCAAGGAAAGAGAAGAAAGAGAAGTAGTAGAAAACACCCTAAAAGAAGAAAGATATGAAGCTCCCAAGTTAGTACCTATTCTGGAAGCCCCTTCGAGTAGTATTCTTAAAGTCCAAGATCATGTGGTAACAAAGAATTTGTCCCAATCTCTAAACTGGGCTAATAAGAGAAGTAGCCAGGAAACAAACTCCAACAAGAAAATAAGAAGGCCAAACAAAACGACTTAGAGAGATCAAGAAGCATAAATAAACAAGAAGCTCAAGAATCAAATAATTATCTCAGACTTTCTTAAAGGGAAAAAAGCACACATGGATGCTAAGGATGGTGGTCGCTCTACCCAAACCCTTAATTTATGCAAGTTATATATTGGAACATAAGGGAGCTAGGAAGCCCCATAAAAATCCTAGAAGTTGAGGATTTAATCAAATAAATTTCTCCTTCAGTAGTATTTCTCCAGGATACCAAGTTAGATGAAGTGGAAACCATGAAAGATAACAATGTAAACTTTGAAACGGGAACTATAAACTCAAAATGGGAACTCTGGCCAAAAAACCCCCAAAAAACATCAAAAGCAGTGTTAAAATGAAAAGTGTGTACACTAGAATGATGATTTTATGTTTTAGGGGTCAATTTTGAACATGTTTTAAAAATGGCAGTGACTACAAAATTTTCGTGCAAAATATATCTTCAAAATGAAAAAGTGATGATACTGGAATGATGATGATTTTTTAAGGGTCAATTTTCAAAATTAAAAAAAAATGCTAGTAAAACCAAATTTTTATGTGCCAAACAAAGTTTTTTATGAGGAAAAAAAAACATTAATGTTTTTGGTAGAATATCATTTTTCTTTCCTAAGTATAAATTTAACATGTTCTCAACCATAACATCAACATCAACGGTGCTATTTTTTTTTTGTTTCAATAACACCATCTACTTCATGAGTAACATATTTCAATCTCTTCATGTCAAACACCATCCATTGAATTAATGGTTGGATCAATAGTCCAAATCTATTGCACGTGACAACCTCCTACAATCTCTTATATAAAATGTACTTTATATATCAATGTTGTGTCATGAGCTTTCAATTTGGCTATTCATTTCATGTTTACTGGTGTTTAAGTGAATTTACCATTTATTAATAGTTACCAATTATTAACAAGTGATATAGAGGTAATTACATACTATAATTAGCTCAATTAAACTAGTCAACAGTTAATACTAATATATACTATAGTTTAAAATCAATTTAACAATTAAAAATCTTACAAGGATAAAACTAGTTTTTTATGTTTGCAAAAATTCAATTCAAAAAATATACTATTTGTAGAAAATAAATCTATTACTAGGGCTACAATGTTGCTATATAAATTTACTACAACTACCTTTTATGAAATAATTTCAAGGGCTACTGAAAGAAACAAGGTATAACCACTGGGAAGAAAATAAGGTAAATCTAATAAAATACAGTATGAATATGTTATATAAAATACAATATAGCAGATAAAATAGAGTATATCTATTTTACAAAAAAAATTAAATAATTTACAAATATAAAAAAAATGAAGTATTTCCTAAGTTAGAAAATAACAATCTGAATTCATTGAAATATATATGGATAGAAAGAAAACATATTTATATATTTACACAGAAAAATAACTGAAAATTAGCATTACCACTTCTTTAGAGTGGCCCTTGCTCTAGAGTAGAATTGTTAATCACAAGCATATACACAATAACCAGCAAGATTGGAAGCAATTACTTCCTGAATTTCAGGAAAAAATGATTAAACACCAAAACAATAAAATCCCTTAAACTTAGTTCTCTTAATTTGTATACAAAAACTACTTAACTATAATAACTTCCTACTAAATTCTAGTGTCTTTTCCCTTAGTGTCTAGGAATACAACCATTTTTAAGTGTTTATACTTAGTACCAAGTAAACACAACTAATTAAAACTTATCTCCTAGTATGAAGGAAGGCAGCCACTATTTAGTGAAAAAACATATAAGTATTTATACTTAGTATGAAGTACAACAAACTAGTTAACTAACTATTGTATCATGTGCTTATTTTAGCCTATAATTAAGCCAAATGGAATGAGTGGAATGGCATTAAATTAACTAACTATTGCATCATGTGCTTAGTTTAGCCTATAATGAAGTCAAATGGCATGAATAGAATGGCATTAGTGGTCTAAAATAGTGGAATGAAAAATCTTATGCTAACTTATGATTACAAAATTTTGAAATTACTATCAAACAAACTCAGATCTAAAAGTATATAGTAATGGTTTAATTTTTTATAAATTCTTCAGCTACAGAAAAACTATGTTTTATACGGATGTTAAAGTTTTAAATGGCTTATGGCTTACGCTACAAAACAATTCTTCAATGTAAACCTTTTTTAGCTCATGATTCCTCACTGTAAATTTTGCACTTATTATTCCAATAAAAAAAATAATAATCCAATCACGGATAATGAGGATAAAATGGAAACAAAATGGAGAAAAATAGATAAGTAGCTTTAGGTTGTAGGTGGAGCTTAAAAATCTAGAAAATTGCTGACATTTCGAAAACTAATTGTGGGTTTTTGAATGTGTAACAGGTGGTGTAACATCCATGGACGATTTCCTCGTGAAGTTTTTTCCACATGTCTACAGACAAAAGTAGAATCACCTGCGTGAAATAGATTACTACAAAATTGCAAATACGACAACCAACTGCTCACTATTATATAAAAAGTTGCACTGATCTTGATTTTAATTTCTAGCATAATCTCATCTGAGTACATGTATCTACGGAATGATTTGATTGAAAATTTAACCCATGGTCTATTCATAATAAAATTTGAAAATAAGAAAGATTTTAGTTGAAGAGAAACATATATTTCCATAATAAGAAGAAACAATGATTTACATATTACAAAATTGCAACTCATACACAAACTAGATCCAACTCGTTAAACCTATGGTTTGGACAAAATAATTACACAATTCCTCTCAAGTCCAGGCCTGATTTTCTCTCCTACGCATTAATTTTGTAGTCACTAACCACAAAATCCATTCATGAAATCGTGATAGATTACAAGAGAACAACTGTTAAATGGAAGAAGTCACAGTTGTGCTTCCTTTCTGAGGCTCAGCTGTAGTTGTAGTTGTGGCAATGTAGGTGTCCTCATAACAACAATAATTCACTTCGAAGAATCCACCATGAATGAGTAAGATGTACCAGAGCTTCGTTCCACACAAAATAATAAGGAATGGTTCCAACGTTATCTGCACACACATGCAAAGTTACCCAATGTTAACAAAAACCGCAAATGCTAAAACATAATTAAAGGAATGAGGAGATTAGTGATCATATGAATGTAATAGCATATGAGTATTACATGCCAGCTTTGTGTTTTGGCTGCCTATCTTGACCTCTTTGCATGCCAACCTGCAGTTTTGTTAAAGAAAATTAATTAGCTCATTCCCATTTGATGGATGAATTAACTATTATAATTCTTATTGACTCATATCTATATATAAATTTTACCTCATGAAGAGCAACTCTTGTTCTGAAATGTGAGGAACTCCTGTTCCGAAATCTTCTTAATATAGTATTGGATGCCTAATAAACATTGTTTGGGGTGATTCATAGAAGATGGGGTGGTTCTGAGAATCGTTGGGTGGTGGTGGGGTTGTGGTGGGGCGATTCTCATAATTACCAATTCGCTTATGAATATAGATTTTGATCTATATGCAAATTCTAGCCATGCTAATTGTCTGTACATAGGTGTAAATTTTATAACATTGTGTGAAAGTATCAGTTTCGTCTATTTTTTATGTTGAGTGTGATATGTGTGCCTGTCAAACAAGCAGAGTGTAGGGAGGTAGCGATTTGTTGATCTATTAACAGTGTGGATCTTCATCGTTCAAGCCCGTGTGGTGAAATGTTCTGAAATCTATAGGGAAGAGCTTGAACAGCATGAGTTGGCTACGAATTGAGTTGTGGGTGTCTCCAATCTCTAGTGAGGAAGTCGTTTTTCTAGAAATCAAAATAAATCAGAGTGACTTTTAGAATTCTAGATCATCTCAAGCTCAGGTTGTTCAACTCCAAAACAAGAGCAGACGTGGAGCACCAAGATCTGAAGGCCAAGTCAGAAGTTATTGTGGGCGATGAATTCATGATTTCATGAGTGGATTTTCTCCCTATGCCACTAACAAAACTTTTCTGACAAGCCATTGGTTCATACAGACGCAACCAGGAGATTTGAATCATGTGAACAATGCATTCTAGACCAAAGGAGATTGTGATCCAACACTTGTTATCACCATTGGTTGGAACTTTTGGTTCAAGCGAATGATTTGCTGTGGAAATTCAAAGGAAATGGTACCATTTATCATTGGGTTCCACCAAATATACCACGTCCCCAGCTAATTTTAGCACCATGTCCAAAACCTTATTATTGGTACGGAGAAATGTAGGGGAATTATTATCGGCCTCAGCATGACTGTGGCACTAAGTATGGGGGATATCCTTGTTGGTATTTTACAGACCCAAGTTTAAATTATTTTCACACATGGGTGTTTTGAATGCAACAAAAGTGTAAAACATTCAGTAAGGTTGAATAGTATGTTTTATTATCAAGAAATGCTTAAGTTGAGTAATGACGTCTAAATGGAAGGAGTGAAATATAGCAAGCCATCGCTAACTAAAGAAAGGAATCCATATTTGCAACGTGTTATGTGTTGCATGACGATTGGTTTTGTGCAGACTTTTGATTCCTTTGACATGATGTTTTTTGCTTTCTTGTCAAAAATTGAGCATGCTCAATCTCGTTGGAAAAGAATGTAGTTTTGTAGCCTGCATAAATGAAAATCTATTGGACTCTGGTTTGAAGAGAGAATCGATTGCTGTTAAATATTTTTTTGATACACATGCATAAAAATGAGAGTTGACATCATTGTTGTAGTCTTATTTTTAGTAGTGGGAGAAAAGATGGTATAGCACAATTCGATATACATGTATTAGTCTATGAGGAGGAAGAGGAACTCATGTTATGAGATTTCTTTGCTTAATATCATATTGGATGCCTAGTAAGAATTGTTTGGGTCGATTCGTAGTAGATGGGGTGATTCCGAGAATCACCCCACATCTGCTACGAATCACCCCAAACAATGATCATGCAAAATTTTAATTACAAGTTCGCTTATGAATATACATTTTGATCTATATGCAAATTCTAGCCATGCTAATTGTCTGTACATAGGTATAAGTTATATAACATTGTGTGAAAATATCAGTTTTGTGTATTTTTTGTGTTGAGTGTGAGCTATGTACCTGTCAAAAAAGCACAATGTAGGGAGGTAGCGATTTGTTGATCTATTTATGGTGTGGATCTTCACCATTCAAGTTTGTGTGGAGGCCTGATCTGAAATCTACAGGGAAGAGTTTGAATGGTGTGAGTTGGCTACGAATTGAGTTGTGGGTGTCTCCAACCTCCAATCAGTATGTCGGCTTTCTAGAAATCACAATAAATCACAGTGATTTCTGGAATGCTGGATCATATCAGGCTCAGGTTGCTCAACTCTTGAACAACAGCAGACGTGGAGCACCAAGATCTGAAGGCGAAGTCAGAAGTTATTGTGGGCGATGAACTGGTGATTTCATGAGTGGGTTTTCTCCCTCTGCCACTAACAAAACTTTTTTGACAAGTCATCGGTTGATACAGATGCAACCATAGTAATTTTAGTCACAACAACTGAGATCTGAATCATGTGAGAAATGCATTCTAGACCAAAGGAGATGGTGATCCAACACATGTTATCAACATTGATAGGAACTTTTGGTTAAAGTGAATGATTTTCTATGGAAACCCAAAGGAAATGGTACCATTTATCATTGGGTTTCACCAAATATACCACGTCCCCAACTAATTTTACCACCATTTTGAAAACCTTATTATTGGTACAGAGAATTGGCGGGGAATTATTATCAGCCTCTACACAAATGTGGCATTAAGTATGGGGGATATCCTTATTGGTATTTTGTAGAACCAAGTTTGAATCATGTTCACATATGGGTGTTTTGAACGCAACAAAAGTGCAAAAAATTATGTAAGGTTCAACAGTATGTGCTATTACCAAGAAATGCTTAAGTTGAGTAACTACATCTAAATGGAAGGAGTGCAATATAGCAAGCCATTGCTAGCTAAAGAGAGGAATCCAGATTTGCAATGTGTTATGTGTTGCATGAGGATTTATTTTGTGCAGACTTGTGCTTCCTTTGACATGATGTTTTTTGCTTGCTTCTCAAAAATTGAGCATGCTCATTCTCATTGGAAAAGAACGCAGTTTTGTAGTATGCATAAACGGAAATCTGTTGCAGTCTAGTTTGAAGAGAGAACCAATTGAGGCTAAATATTTTTTTGATACACTTGCATAAAAATGAGAGTTGATGTCATTGTTGTAGTCTTATTTTTAGTAATGGGAGAAAAGATGGTATAGCATAGTTCGATATACAAGTATTAGTCTCTGACGAGGATGAGGAGCTCCTGTTCTAGAATTTATTTGCTTAATATCATATTGGATGCCTAGTAAAAATTGTTTGGGGTGATTCGAGTAGATGGGGAAATTATAAGAATCGCCCCACCACTCGGCGATTCTTAGAATTGCCCCATCTGATACGAATCACCCCAAACAATGATCATGCAAATTTTTAATTACCAGTTCACTTATGAATATAGATTTTGATCTATATGCAAATTCTAGCCATCCTAATTATCTGTACATATGTGTAAGTTATATAACATTGTGTGAAAGTATCAGTTTTGTGTATTTTTTGTGTTGACCGTGATCTGTGTGCCTGTCAAACAGGCACAGTGTATGGACATACTGATTTTTTGATCTATTGACGGTGTGGATCTTCACCATTCAAGACCGTGCAGAGTCATGTTTTGAAATCTATAGGGAAGAGTTCGAATGGTGTGAATTGGATGCGAATTGAGTTGTGGGTGTCTCCAATCTCTAGTTAGTAAGTTGGATTTCTACAAATCACAATAAATCACAGTGATTTTTGGAATGTTGGATCATATCAAGCTCAGGTTGCTCAACTCTAGGACAATAGCAAACGTGGAGCACCAAGATCTGAAGGCCAAGTTAGAAGTTATTGTGGGTGATGAATTGGTGATTTCATGAGTGGATTTTCTCCCTTTGCCACTAAAAAAACTTTTCCAATAAGTAATCAGTTGATACAGATGCAACAACAGTAATTTTGGTCACAACAATTGAGATCTAAATCATGTGAACAATGCATCCTGGACCAAAGGAGACGGTGATCCAACACTTGTTATCAACATTGATAGGAACTTTTGGTTGAAGCGAATTATTTGTTGTGGAAATTGAAAGGAAATGGTACCATTTATCAATGGGTTCCACCAAATATACCGCGTCCCAAACTAATTTTAGCATTATGTCAAAAACCTTATTATTGGTACGAAGAATTGTCGGGGAATTATTATCAGCCTCTGCTTGACTGCAGCATTAAGTATGGGGGATATCCTTATTGGTATTTTACAGACCCAAGTTTAAATCATGTTCATAGATGGGTGTTTTGAATGCAACAGAAGTGCAAAACATTCTGTAAGGTTCAACAGTACAAGGTATTATCAAGAAATGCTTATGTTGAGTAATTACATCTAAATGGAAGGAGTGCAATATAGCAAGCTACTGCTAGCTAAAGAGAGGACTCCAGATTTGCAACGTGTTATGTGTTGCATTGAGGATTGGTTTTGTGCAGACTTGTGCTTCCTTCGACATGATGTTTTTTGCTTTCTTGTCAAAGATTGAGCATGCTCAATCTCGTTGGAAAAGAACGTAGTTTTTTATCCCACATAAACGAAATTCTGTTGGAGTCTGGTTTGAAGAGCGAATCGATTGTTATTCTAAAAATAAGGCACGAGGGTTCGTGTACATTATAGGCACGAGGTGAGCTCTCCAATCTAGGTAATCACGGAATGGGGAGGTGTGGCTTTTCCGCCCAACACCTGCAAAGAAATAATACCATAAAATGCTCTCCATGTGTGATAGTGTCTTATTCTATTTCAAGGGAATTGGGACTGAGTTAAAGAAAATACAAGATTTTGAAGTAGAAAATTAATGCTAGAAATTACCCTTTTCATGTATAGTGTATTATTATTTTGACATCAAAAGGAAATAGAGTTAATTAATAAATGACAATTTTCCTCTCTAATATATATATATTAATATATTATAATAATATATATAATATATATATATATATAAAGATGTGATAATGAAATATTTTGTTAATTTAAATAAAAATGAAAAACAAGATTAAATTAGATGAGATTTTTAAATAAAAATTAAATATTTGAATTAAAGTTATATAAGCTATTTTTTGAATAAAAATAAAAATTTGAGTTTAATTATATTAAAAATGTTATCTTTGGTAGTAAATTTATTGTTATTTTTTTTCTTTTAAAAAAAATAGATTAACAAATCAAAACTAAAAGCATCATAGTCTATATAGAGTAACAACTACATTAAATAAGGTTTGTCAAAATCTTACCCGGTGGTGTCCTCTTTGATGCAAAGATCTTGCTATCACTTTTAACTAGTGATCATAATGGGCAAGTCTTAGTTTTCACAATTTATTTTCACCAATTTCTAGTTTCATTTATGAAGTTATTAATCACTAAAGTATGGATAAATGCAACAATAAGAGGAGAGGATATTAACAACCTTCCAATTTTTTTTAATAAAAACAACCCAAAAGATAATATCAATAAATGGAATTACATATTAAATTGTATTGTTTGAATGACCAGCGCTCTAAATCCCTCTATAAGGGATGTGTGTAGGTATTATTACCATTTACGTCTCTATCTGAAACATATTTTGTCTAGCCTTTAGCTACATATGATATGATTTGACTCCAAGAGATGGCACTTTTGGGTAGAAAAAGTGATTGCTCAATTGAACCCTTTTTAAGCGCTTCATCGAGCTATTTGATTACTTAAAAAATGTAACCCAATGTTATTTAGGAGCTTGATTTAGCCATGTCCTTGTGGCAGTCAAGTGAAGGAGATTGGGTTTTGGATTTATTTTCTGGCTCAGGTAAGTTTGATTATATGGAATTGAATTTCATTATGTTATTTATTAATTTATATCTCATTGTACTAATTTACTTCATTATTTCTTTTGTTCTTGATAATTAGGTACAACACTTGCATGTTACCTTCAAAAAGGAAGAAATTGCACTGCAATTGAAAAAGATCCAATATAGTGCAATTTCATTCAGCAAAGAATTAATGCTCTTCAATTTCCTCCAGATGCAATGCAAGAAATTGGGTTGAAGAAAGGGGACTTTAGTGAACCACGTGTGGTAAAAAAGGAAAAGGAGCCCCAACCACCATTACATGGAATGTTTGAAAAGACATAGATTGGGAGATTCACAAACATCAAAGATCCATTAGAAGAGGAAAATGAGCAAAAGGAAGCAAAAAATATTCTAGAAGAAGACAATGATGAGACTCTAGAGGACGAAGAGTTTGGATTATGTGACATTATTGATTAAATTTAGTTTATGCTTGGAAATCAAGCTTTGCAATGTTTTGACTTTGACATTTTATGAGAAGAATAAACACTCAATTAAGGTTGTTATGCGTTCAATATTTTTAATATGTGATTTTCACATTAATTTTTAGGTTAATCATTATTTTTTGAAAAAAAATGATTATTATTATTTTTTTGACATGAAATTCATAAAAAAGAAACTATTATTTAACCATTTTTAGTTAAAATTTTTGTATAAAAATTGTGATTTTGACATGTCAATTCTAGCAAAAAATTATCAAAACGTGTAGTTTTTTAGTTATATTTATGTTAAAAATGGTTATTTTTATGTCCATTGTTAAAAAATATTGTGTTTTAGAAACAATTATTTCAAGTGAATTGAAAAATTAATTAAGGATCTATAAATATGTAGAATATCGAAAATTCAAAATATCGACCTTCTAATTTAAAAATGCAAAACAATAAAAACCTCACTACAAAAAAAAAATTAAAATAAAAAAGAAGAATATGAAGAAAATGACCACTTCAAAAATTATTAGATTTACAAAATAATTATTTACATTTCCTACATTAGAAACTTTAAAGTCAAGAAATAGGTCTTCTAAAAAAAGGGTTTGATGTAGAATACCCACTTTTTTAAAATCAGCATGAAAATCACTACCATTCTAAAATGTAATGTACATAAAAAAAAACGAAGTGCCAAAAACTATGCTCTAGAAAAAACATGTGTGTTCTGCATCACCCCTTTTCAAAATCAGGTCACTTTTTTGCTATCTCTACAAAACAGGTAATAGTATCAGTTCTTGTTTCAAAGTTTACATCGTTAGATGTAGAATTCTTTTTGAGAGATAGCTCTGGACCATCTCAACATTCAAGGGGAGACTTGGGAGGGCTCGTAATATTTTGGTTGAAAAATAAATTCACTCAGATAGAGGAAATTAATACAAAATCATATATAATGGTTACTTCAGAAGAAAAGGAGACTCAGAACATAGTTCCCTTCATAAAAATTTATGGTCCAGTTCTCCACTGTGACATGGAATACTTTTGTACCTCTTTAGAGATCTTAAAGGAAAGGAACGTTCACATTAATAATGTAATGTGAGGGGACTTTAAAATGGTTCTGACTGCCTCCGAAAATGTAGATGTTTCATCAATCTAGGACCACTTTTGAGATAAAATGTAGGAAGTCCTAGCTCGTTGGGATCTTATCAATATCAAGCCCATGTCTGGGAATTACACTTGGTCAAACATAGGGGTTACTGTCCATCTCATCACTTCTCAACTAGACATATTCTTACTGGACAACAATTGGCTCCTTAGTGCCTTGATTTATCCTCGACTAATGAATCGCTTGGAGAATTTGATAATCATCCCATTATGATTTCCATGGAAAGGGTTGAAAATCTTGGGCTGCTGACATTTAAATATAATGCATATTGGTGCTTAGTTGAAAAAATTGAGAAAAAGATAAAAAGAAAATGGAATTGGAAAATCCAAGGCTCTCCCAACTATTTTTGGAAATCCAAACTGAAAAGTGTCAATACTGGATTAAGGAAATGGCTTAAAGAAAGCTATCAGCCTCTAGGAAAAAAGGATAGAAAAATTTCAAGAGCTAGAAGAACACTACAACATGATGGACGAATGTCATATTGAAGAGTCACACATTAAAAAATAAAAATATTTCTCCTCTCATATATTCAATCTATGTAGGGAGGAGGAAAATCAGTGGAGGCTCAAATCCCGTAGTCTATGGTTGAAAGTTGGAGATTCAAATATTGATTTCTTCAAAAAAGAAGTAATGGCTCAAGTGAATAGGAACCATATCAAGGACCTAAAGGTGGCAAGTGGGTTGACAATTAGCACCACATCTGAAATTAAACATACAACATTCAACCATTTGAACTCTTTACTCAATTCGGAGCGCCCTTCTTCTGCTGGGGCATCTAATTTCCTCCAGGACCTTCCGCATCTTGACTCTCTATCTCTAATCTTTCTATTTCTAATGTAATTCTTGAATAAGAAGTTCTTAATGCTATTTGGCAACTGGAACGTGGGAAGGCTCTAGGACCAGATGGTTTCTCTATCATATTTTATCGTTTATTCTGGAGTGTCATTAAAAAGGATATTATTAGAATGTTTAACTAGACTAGGCTTAAAAAAAAGTTGGGGAGTAGCACCAATTCCTCCTTCCTTTCTATAATTCCTAAAGAAGCCATTTCTACCACCTTTTCCAGATTTCAGCCCATTTCTCTCTACAACTCCTATAAAATTATGATGAAAATCATTGCCATCAAAATCAAACCCTTACTACCATCCATTATCTCTAAGAACCAGGATGAGTTTATGCAACATAGAAATATTCTGGACAATATCATTTTGGTTCATGAAGCAATGCATTCAAGTAATGAAGAGGGAGAAGCTAGAATGGTCATCAAATTGGACATGGAAAATGCATTCGATCAGGGAAATCACTCTTTTCTCTTTCTTATAATGGAGGAATTAGAATTTCATTTTGACTTTATATCTTGGATCAAAGCTTTCATTAGATCTCCCTGGATCACTCCTCTCATAAATGGGCACCATGGGGCCTTCTTTACAGCCTCAAGAGGATTGCGTTAAGGATTCCCTCTTTCTCCCCTTATTTACATTATCATGGTAGAATATCTTAGTTGCAACCTTGAGTTTGGGAAGCTTAATGGATCTCTTCCAGGGCTCGGTGTCACACAAAATGTTAGAGAAATAAACCGCTTCCAATTTACTGGTAATACACTCGTTATTAGTTGATATTCCTTAGTGATTATTTCACGATTCAAAAATATCCTAGATGGGTTTCTTCTTCATTCTTGGGGTATGACCAAAAATTTAAAATGTCAGTTAATTGGATAGAATTTCCAAATGAATTTTTTGAATGCAATTGGTCGATTGTTGAGAATTTTGATGGATTCGTCATTCTTCTTTTAAATACATTGGAATTCAAATATTCCTAAAATAATCATCAGCGGAATAAAGGGGGGCTTTTCTTCAAAAAAATAGAAATAGAGTGCATTGTTGGGGTATTAGATGGCTCAACCTAGCAGGAAGGGTCACCCTCATTAAATCGATGCTTTCTTCTCTTCCAATTTATATTGCGGCTGGCCTCTTAGCTCTAGGTTACATCAATTAACAAATAAGTAAGCTTATCTGGAAATTTTCGTGGCAAGCAGGAAAGGGTAATGAGAAAAAATTTCATCTAGTAAATTGGAATCTCGTTAAACAACCTATGAAATTCAGATGCATGGCAATAAAATATCCTGAACTAATGAATTTGGAATTGGGCGCAAAATTGGACTGGAGGCTCCTCTTAGATTCTAATGAGTGGTGGAAAAAAAGCTTCATTAGAAAATACTTTCATAAAAAACATCTCACTAGACTAGAGGTTGAATCTTGGCAAATGAAAGGACAAAAAATATGGATATTATGCAAAGCCTCATACTCTTTCATTCTAAATCACCTAGGATGGTTCCTTGAAAAAGGGAAACACATTCAAGTTGGATCCGAAACTGTGAATGGTATAGACCCAGTTCTATCTGGATGGCTAACGGAACATGGGTTCTCTCATACTGAAGATATCTCTTATTTATATGATCTTCAAATGTGGAGTGGGTGGCTCTCCCTAAAAATCCCTAATCATCTCCAAGTTTAGTGGTATATGGTGATTGGAAGCCTCTATGAGTTTGCTCCAATAATATTGAGCAAGTTGGATAGGCATGTTTGGTTGGCGGGGGGGGGCATTCAAAAAATTATCGTTTCAAGGATGGCTATACTCTCTTATCCAATCCTGCACCTTCCCCTTTCTACACCCCTCTTTGGGGGAAAATTTGGAATGGTGATGGTATCTTTAAAGTTAACATTTTCTATTGGCGACTGGTCCATAAGAAAATCTTAACATCTGAGAACTCAAAAAAGAGGAAAATTAGTGGTCCATCCTAGTGTGTTTTATCTAGCCAAGTAGAGGAATCAATCAAGAATTTGTTTTGTTTCTTCCCCTTCTCACTGGAAGTTTGGAAGAATGAACTTACTCCTTTGGATCATATTTCCCACCTTACAGATGTATGAAGCAACATATTTATCCTTTTGGGAAATAAACCGCCTCTCTCTTTTAATCCCTTGCTTCAGTGTTGGTGGATGACATTTCCTAAATATATGTGTTGATGGATATGGTTGTGTTGTAATCAAGTTATCTTCCAAAACCTTCATCAAAGATCAGAAACAATTGTAATTGAAGGTGTGTTGTTTCCTTTTTAAGTCATCACTTCTCTGGGATACGATACTATGGATATGAAAGATTTGACCATCTCTAAAAAATGCTAGCTTAGGCTTGTCGCCCCTTTCCCAAAACCCATATGTTTAAGATCCACTGAAATCCAAAAATTCTACATTAGGATGAATTGAGATAATTTTATCGAATGGAAAAGGAAAGTCAGGAGAATCCAGTTGTACTTTGATGGTGTGTCAAAAGTTAACCTTGGGGAGGCTAGAGCTGGGGGTAATAATCAACCTCAAAGAAAAAACAAAAGTCAATTATGCATGGGGACTCAGGGTCACCTTTAACAACTAGGTGGAAGCATTAGCATTATGGAAAGGATTAAAATTATGTTTAGACAATGGTGTCAAATCCTTGAACATAGTGGGTGATTCCAAGATAATCATTCAAAAATGTATTACGCTTCTTGGGAATGGCTCCCATCTAGCAGACGAAACTTCTTCAATGATGGTAAGAATATTATACATGTTGAAAATATTTGACAAAATTAATCTACTCCAAATGTTGCGAGCCAACAACTAGTGGCAGACACTTAGGAAAAGACAAGGTTATTTTAGGTCTGGGTACAGTATGCATAAATAACAAAATATGATTATGTCCCATCACCTAGCCAATGGCTTCAAGTCAATGATGTACATTGGGGTTACGTGTTGTTAGAACTTTATGGAAGCAATTAAGGAGGCCTTCTTCCTTAGGCACCTCTACGTGGTGGTAGTTATGTTAGATGACTAGGTGAGGTACCTTCACATCTTGGATATTGGGATGGTAGGTGGTATTTTAACCCATGGCTGTGGTGCTGTCAGATGACAGGTCATGTGCGATGACAGGTGTGTGATGAGGCATCACATTCTCCTCAGTTTGTACAATATAACTGGTTCAATAGGGGAAGAGTGTACCATTATTGCGAGATTTTGGTCTTGAATTGGGAGAAACATGGAAGGTATAGAATTTTATGAGACCCTACACCATTCCACATTTACGAAGGATAGGATGGAAATGAATGTCATGGTGGCTTAGGTTGATATATACCTCAACTAGCTCTGGTGAGCAAATAACAAGTTCTTCGTCGCACATAAAGAGATTGTTGCGAGAATGCCATCAATAGAGAATGTCAGCGAGGTTGGTTATGGTTCTGGTAGCTCGGGCTCAGGCAATGGCGTGGGGAGCGATGGTATGCAGAGCCTAATCAGGGCTACTAAAAACATGTGATAAAGGAAATCATCAAAGAATTAAATGAGAATATGGTGGTCATCTTTGCTCAGTTGTCCAAATTGGGTAATGACTAGGAGTTTATGCAAAAAACAATGGAAGGTTTGTGAATGGATGTTCTGAGTGTACATCAAGAGATTAACAATATAGAAATCAAAGTGGAGACAACTATGGTGGGAGTCTTAAAAGAGGTATTTGGGGTTGGAAATTCCTTGGCCACCAAGCTGATTGTGGCAAGGATGTTGTTGTGAAGGTTTTGGTTGGTGATGATGATGAAGCTGATGTTGTTGCTATGAAGGAACCACAGAAGTTGAAAAAGTATGTGGGCGAGCTTGTGGGTGATGACACCAACCATAAGTAGCTAAAAGTAATTTTACTTTATATATATGCAATACCATTGTATAATCTATAATGGCACTTTTTGGAGAATCTATAGATATAGCTTCATAAACATAATACACGCAAATAATAGGGGTAGCAAGAAGGTCCATACCCTTTGTAATGCAAGCAGAGATACATGTAGATTAAATCTATTTTTTGTAAGGGACTTGACCCATTTCCAGATTAGTTTAATGAAAATGCTATCCATTCCTTTGAGAAAAAATACCCTAAGATGTCAATCTCATAACCTCTGAAGAAAACCCACTCAGTAAAATGAATTCAAGGGTTTTTATATAAAAAATTAATAATTTCTTACATAACCATCTACATTATTAAAATAAAAATACTTTTGGAAAGAATTATGTTTTTTTTAAATGACTTGAAGACTTTCGCATCCTCCTCGAAGTTGAGAAATGTAACAGTCTCCCTCGTAATTCTTTGTTGAATTATTTTGTCTAGATTTAAATTCAATTTAATAAATTTTCTAACCCTTTAATCGATTTATAAATCATAATCTTCCAATGATAAATAAAAATAAAAAATAATTTAAAATGAAAACTAAGATAAATGTATCTTTTTCCCAAAATATTATTTCACGGTTCTTCAAAAAATTAATTTTCATTCTTACCTTCGAAAAAATTCTATGAAATTTTCGACCTATGTAAAATCCTACATTTAATGAAAATAATTCATTTCTAGAATTTGAAAACATTAAATTAAATCTAAAATCTACTTTTATAATGTGTTGAAATCATTATACAATTGAATCAAATTTAAAAACACATACTAATTCACCAACACTCCCCCTATGACAAATTAGTTTTCTTCTTGTGAAACATGTTTGTTTAGCAGTAAAATTTTTGAGATCAAAATTTTGTTTTAAAATAAAAAATGAAAAAATTATATAATTAAATTTTATATTTAAATTTAATTATATTTCAATATAATCTAATTGAAAGTAAGTTGTATTTCAAAATAAATTAAAATAAATTATATATGAATTTTATGGTAATATATAAATTCTAAGCATTAAATCTCTCCTCTTTTATATATATAAATATAAATATAAATCTCTCTCACATATATAATACTCTTTCGGGCCTGTTGGAGGAGAGAGAAAATGAGGGCAAGATGGGCTGGATAAAATCTAATGGCTGGGAGAATGTGCATAGACAACTCTGTTTTTCTTTGGCTGAGAAAAGGCTTGGCGGCTAATCCTCTTCTGTCCGGGTTACGAATAAGTCAAAGCTTGGGTCACGTGGGGGCATATGCTATGAAACTTATATTATAACCTACACCCATGTTGTGTAGAAGAAGGTAGGTAAGTGGGTTTATTTTATATATATAATATATATATTTTAATTTTCATAAATTCATATTTGGTTTGTTATTATATTTATTTAATATTATATGATTAAATTTTATTTATTTATTTAATTATTATTTATTATGTTTTTTTTTTATCTATTTTAATGTTTATATTTTAATTAACGTATATTTATTTGATTGGTTTTATTTATATTTAATTTTAGTTATTTTATATTATCTAATAATTCATAATTATAATTTTTTTCACAATAATTAATTTAAGATTAAGATTTCTAACTTTTCATTTAATACAATAATGATTTTATGTTTTATAATGATAATTATAATAGTAAACCTGCAAGGTGGATATGAATATTTGTTATGATGATTTGAGCCTGTGATTTTGTGATTTTGATATAGGAGTAAAAAAGTGAAGTCATATGATGAAGGAAATGCAAGGCAAAACCCACAGAGATATTTTATTTCTATTGAGGGTCTAATTTAGTGACAACATTTGGCTTTTACTAGGGATGATGCCCAATTGTGAGGTATCAAGAAGTACAGGCTCATTGCTTTCGCATTGGGCATGGAGTCGATTTACATTGAGAGTAAGCCCTTCATTTATTAGTAGGGGGAGGAAAGCAAACATCAAACATGAAACATAAAGCCTGATCTAACCCAAGAAAGAAAATGAACATATTTTTCATCTTAAAGTTTTAACTAATCAATAGCAAGAATTAAAGAATGATTAATCATATGAGACCTGTAGCATGTAAATATTGATGAGTTTAATGGTTATTCAAATATAAGACATATTTTCATATGTCCAACATATTAATTTAATGATTCATATCATAATGACCATCTTTGAATATATGTTTCCACTTTCATAGAAGCATTTTAAAATCATATGAAAATAATTGCATTGTTACAGCTATTGATTGAAAACTTGTAGAAATTATGGTACTACATTAAGATCAAAAGGATGATATTAATTTTAAAATAGAGTCCAACTGAAAACATGAGCATATTTAGTAAGATTTATTTCTCCTTTTGTTTCTAGGACATAGGTTTCCAAAATTAGTTATTGCTCCACTACCAACGAGCATCCATAGCCCTAACAAAGTCATCCATTATCCTTACCAAAGAAATTTCATCCTTTCTCATTCACATATAAGTGTGAAATGTATAAGTTTTAGATTTATTTCATTGATTAACAATGAGATTATTACACACTAGGGTTTATCCCAATACCATTGATCTTGCTCCATTGACAGTGAGCATTTATAGTTTTGGTGGGGATGTCATCATACCACATTTTTAACTAACTAATGGGATGATCACATAGTGAGGTGACCCAATGCCATAGAATAACTCCACTGCTAGTGAGCATCCATAGCCTCAACGGAGTCATCTACATTACCCATTGCAAAAGAAATTAATTTCAGGTAGTTAAGACCATCACAATGATTAGGGAAGGTCTCATGCATGGAGGGTGATTGCAACGAACTAGTATAACAAGAGTTTTAAAATTTAATTTGTGAAGGTTAAACCTTTTGTCTATAACTTTAGTCATCATAATGTGCTACAATTTATCATGATATATATCTGTATGTAGTGAAATAAGGATGTGGTAAATGAAAACACTTTAATCATGTAGTTTAAAACATTAGAAAGATAACTTCTATGCCTATAAGAAAACTAATTACCCAAGAACCTTCATTTACAAACAATGTCTTTAAATACCATTTTCCAAACTCATCATTATAGAATATATTGAAGGTCCATAAATTCACATTTCATTCTCGCAATGATCATTAGAAATTATTCAAGCTGTAAATATTTCATGTTTATTCATTCCAAACTTTACGACAATAATCAAAGTTGTAAAGGTTTATTTATGTATATAATTTATATACGTATGTGTTTTAATAGAAATAATTTATGAAGAAATCATAAAGATAATGCAACCAAGTTAAAATCTTCATATTTATAAAAAACAGTAATATGCTCAACTGCCAAAACATGGGAAATATTTATTTACGAAGCCCTATAAAGATATATTTGTTTGATAAATTGGATATCTTTTTTCAAAATATGCATTCATCCATTGTTCAATGAAATCATGTATCCATGTATGAAATTATAAATAATAAGACCTTTAAATGTCAATAACTTACTCAACAAAATAATTTATGCATTTTTCTTCCTCATGGTTGTCCTCTATGCTCACAAGACAAGTCATAATACAATCTAAAAATAAAATAATAACCATAAATTTCAATACATTAATAGCCCTAAGGTCTAATGCACCATCTATACATATCTTAATATAGCCACCATAAAGAGGTTCATTATTATGGAAGGATTCTAAATCAATTATATCTTCATGTGTATCAGTTTGAAAGGATTTGTAATTACATATATGTTGTAAACCAGAACCTGTATCTAAATCATCTAGTATTTTAAGGTTATACAAAAGGTTAATTGCTTGTCATTATACACATCATATACATGTGGCTTAGAATAATTGACATAAATTTTATGAGGATTGATATCACAACTACTACAAACATTGTCACATACATGTTCATTTGTTTGGGAAAGGTATTCAAGGGTTGATCGACGATCTATATAATCATGAATGGATAGTGTTGATGTTGTCATAGACATAATTTCTTCCTCAATATGGCTTGCTTCATAAACTTTATTAGTATAATGATCAGGGGATTCAAAAACTAAAAAATAACAAAAGTCAAGGTTGGTAATTAAACCATTAGATTCCTAAGGGTTCTCAAAACTAGATACAATGTCATGCCTGGTTAAATATTCACTCTCTGAAGCACAAGAGGATAAACATATTTCAATAGGATGATCAGATTGGCCTTGTTGACGTATGATTTCATCATTAACATAAGATTTTCTTTCTTGAGACCCTAACTCATATTTGTTACAATTCTCATACGAATGGAAACAATCTTTAAAAAGTAATTCAAAGGGATACATAATTCTATAATGTTCATAAATTGTTGCATGAAAATATCTTAAACATGAAATAATACTATAAGGAAGTATCGTCTTTTGTTACCATCCAAAGACACCATGAAAAATTTCATAAGGACATCATCATGGTAAACCCAAATCATGGGAATACAATTGTGGAACTTGAAGAGATGTTGAACCATATCGTCACCTTTACCTTCTCGAAAGTGAGGAATGAAGTTGTCCCATTCATATACATCTAAAATATCATTTGGAAAACCTCGTATATTACAAAAATTAACTGGAGAAATTATATTAGAAACATAAACCTTATAAATAGTCATTTAATGAGTTGAAGGAATCACTAGGTGAACAGTTTAAATAACGAAAGATTTGCTTGAAACTATTAAGGCACATGAAACTGTGACGTTGTTCACCAATAGGTCATAGACTTAATCGTTTATCAATTTCCAAGGAAAAAAAATTGTAATACTTTAATCCTTAGCAACGGTGCGAGAATAATGTTGGTTCTTAAAATGTAACAGCAACAAGAATGATTTAAGAAAACATTCGATGATGAGTGATCCTCCTGCTCTACGTGAATAGGGCTAGTCTCCCACACATCATAAGGGGTATTTAGTATTGATAACTAATGATAGATATTAAATAGAAAAAGTTATAAATGCCTAGATTAATGATGGTATCAAAGAAGTTGAATGGTAAGTCATCGAGGGAAGAAGGAATTTAAAATTCATATTTTAGATAGATAGATATATATATATATATATGTATGTATGTATGTATGTATGTATGTATGTATGTATGTATGTAACTTAATGAAACAACTTATGTAACAAAAAACAAGTGTCCAAAAGTAAGAGAATAACTGACATAGAAGAAACCAAAAGAAGAATGAAAATACACACAAAATGTATACTTATAATTCATGAATAGAAAACTCTGGCTAAATATATTGCAAAGATAGCTATAAAAAGTATAACTACTTCTAAAATTAACAATGGTAGGGTTAAGAAATAAACACATATCAATAGTATAGATATTAAAACCTAGGTATTTCCAGTGGTATTGTCACAAGTTAATGCGAATCAAGTCAAACATAATATTGTATAGATGTTAAAACATAAGCATATAATATTAACAAAAATGACTACAAATGACAATCACACATCATATACAGATAATTTTCACAATGACATAATAAGACCTCAGAGTCGGGAACTTGAAGCCTCAACCTGTAAATCATTAATAAAAAATTCTCATCTACCTCACTATCAACAACATGATATCAAAGAACAAAGGTAATCAACTATAGTAGATGTAGTCTGAATCATAAATCAAGTTTATAACTCAAGAACATCAAATTATACATATGAGCATATAAAATTAAATACAAAATTGAAAATTCATTTCTAAATTGCATAAGATAGTTATTTAGGTTAAATGATAGATTTGTGTAGCAAGTACATTCAGATCATTAAGTCACAAAAGATTCTATCCTTATGATTATTATAATTACATAATAATTTCATGAGGACATTGTTGGTGGATAAAATTACCCATTTTTTCTCACCTTTACCTATCCCTTTTTATCCATTTCATAGCTTTTATGATGTCAATTTATATCTCAAAACAACTTAGTGTTATAGACATATTTGGGCACTTAAACCCCAATAATATATGGTGATAAACCAAGGGCTCTTTAACCCCTAAAAGTGTTGTTTCATACCCTAAAGGATCATGGTCAACTGATTAAAACATTTCCCAGAGGTTCCACCTAAAAAATTACTTAGAACTGGCCAAAACTGGACCATACTGACCGCTCCACTGTCAAGGTGCGATGCATACTAGCTCCTCCATTAGCTAGGGGTGATGCATACTGAAGAGGCCTTCTGTAGGGTGCGATGAGTGAGCATGGACAAATGGATGAGACAGTTTGTTAAGTGGATGCTCATGGAATCTTCTAGAAACTTCTCCTATGACACTTGCCTCTCTGAATTCACCCAGGGATGAGTAAGAAATCAATGAAATCTCCAAGTGGAACCAAGAACTATTAGTGGAATGACACTAATCAAAAACCCATATTTGACTCACACCCTTGCAAGACATCTATAAATGGATCCATCATCTGAGAGATCTAGAGGTTGGAATTTTGTAATTTGTAAGGAAGTGTTGTTGGTTTATCTTTGAGAAGGAACATTTTATTGTTGGATGATATTGGTTTTCATGAGGTGAAGAGGGCTTTGATGCTGGGATGGTGATGCTAGATCAAATAGCTAGCTTCTAATCCTCTCTTCTCTTATTAATAAAATTCTTTGAGTTTTCCTCCATACAATCGTGTATTTGTGAATCTTGCTATTTGTGAATGCAATTGTATGTTCAATGTATTTATGATTCTGCATTGTTTATGATATTATAGATCGAGATGCTTTGATGGTGTTTTGTTACTTTGTCTCTACAGGTGTTCTCTAAGCGAGACAAGTGGGAGAGGAGTTGCAAGCTCTATCAAGGGAGAGAGAAATCAAGCATGGAGTCAAGAGGAAGATCCAGGTTGGTCCCCTTTGCTTCTCTCTTATCTATCATACATAAAAGAAATCGCAAATTGATTTGATTGTTTGTTTCTAAGATAGCTACCAATCTTAGTGGGACTAGCAGATTGAAAAGACACTAGTTTTCCCAGAAACAAAATGGTGACTCTGCTCAGGAGAAAATAGTTTGTTTTTGTGTTATTGTTATTTTCTTTATAAACTACAGATGAAGCCTAAAGTTCGCCAGATAGCCTTTGAACTATTTTTGCTATGCAGTTGGAAAGTAGATGAATGTTGCTTCAGTCAATCTCTGTGTTGGTTTGTGAACTAAAAATTTGACTTACAAGCATTCTAAATGCCCTTGTGGTAGCTCATTAACCTCCTAAGATCATACCCCTACACTTTTTTCTTTAATATTCATAGTAGCTCAGCCTAAATCTCTAAACTTAGCTGCAAATTTGGGCAAAAACCCACCTCAGTTTCGCTCCTTGGCAGATCGCACTGTCTGTAACTAGAAATCAGTATGCATCACACCTCCCATGTGTAGCACATGAGATGCATCCCTATTTCTGAGAAGCACAGTTGCGATGACTGAGTAATACCATTTCTCTCTTTCAAATTTGGGTTTTTTCTCCTTGTTTTAAGCTCTATTCGGTTGCTTTGCTTCTTATGATCAGTATCTCATTGTTCAATCCTCCATCCTTTACATTGTTCAACATCCATTGATTAGGATTAGTAAATTCTTTTATGTATTTCTGCATCATTTACGATCCCTTGTCGAAATTAGCTTAAATCGAACTGTCATTTTGATGCAAAAAAGTGTCGTAATTGTCCTTTTAAGTCAAAAAGAAGAGTTTCGTAAAGTCTTCCTCCTCTAGACAGTTGATTGCAATTTTTTCATTGTATTTGATTTGAATTGTTAATATTTGATTTGTTGAAAGTAGTTTTCTATTCAAAATCGAAAAGTGTCGTTTTAATATTCCTTTCATTTTGAAAAGAAATTGTTGAAATGTCACTTTGAAGAAAATAGTTCAAGACTATACTTATTTTTTGTTTTTTTGCATTCTCACATTAAGGAAATGAAAAAAAATGCATTCATTGCATTTTAATTTAGAATGTGTGTGAAAATGATTTAGGAATTGTGCATTTAGTGTGTGCTCTTTTCTCTTTGTTGAAAGAATTGTAATTTTCTTTCCTTAGTAGCTAGGATTTTCATTGCTAAAAGAAAAACAATGATTGTTTATAATTTATTTTTGATATTTAGGAATCTTACATCTACATCATGTGGTGAACCTTGAAAGACAAACTTACAAACAAGATCAACTCTAAAATAAATATCAATGAACTTAAAAACGCTTTGGAACCTAACGCAACACATCTAGAAGTCTAGGCTAGAGACGTGTTCCAGCGTCATAAAATCTAGCAACTATCATTTTCGTCGAAGGTTTGGTGATTCCTCCTCTTTGATATGACAAGTGCTAGCATGGACTTGTTCTCCCCGTACCGTCGAGTATATATTGGGAGACAACATTAGGCTGATATCCTTTATCCATAGGAAGTCGTGTTTGCCACCCTATCGATTGTAATGCACTGAACATAGCATTTGGGAAGATTGATTGCCGTATATAAGTCCTTCGTAATTTCCCTTTAATTTACCACCAAGGTGTATATTTCATTTTTTCTATTGATTTGGTAATCCCTCTGTCTGAATTTCCAGAGTAGTCACATCCATTCCTTTTCAACTCCTTAAAAGAAAAGTTCCATTTGAGCACTTGTCACTTCAGGCTGATTAAAAATCGAAGGCAACTAGAGTCATCTTTAGCTTTTTCTCAACTCTTAAAAATTGAAAAAGAAAAGTTGTGTCAAAGCATCATTAAATTTTGTTTAATTCGGAATAGCATCACTGTTCCTTTGTTGATCTCAAGTTGAGATAATGGAGTCCACCAATCAAGGAATCCCTCTTGGGGGGAGTCCTAGTCCTTTCTATTCTTGGGGAGATATTGATGCTCCGTATATGGCTACATTGTCCCTTCCAAGAAACACCATTGGCCTGCCAGTATGGCTATTCTCAACCTATGTCATTCAAAATATCGTACTTCCTCGACAATCGAATTAGCAACCAGTTGATACTGAAAATGAGCCTTCGCCTTCTATTTCATGTGTTTCTCCATCCCCTTCTTCCTCTTCACTTGGTTAAAATAGTGATACTAGTAACCAAGTGGCTGAGAAGAAGAAGAAAGGGAAGGAGAAGAAGAAGAAGAAGTTAGTTAAGCAAGGGGGCAACAATGAATCATCTCGTGAAAATCCACATGTTAAATCTCCTAGATATCCTTGTATAATTTGCAAAGGAAACCATTTTCATCAATATTTTCCTTGCATTCCACAGATCTTGAGAGAATGGTCTCTCCATTTGCACCATCCGATGTCATCAACCTTCAGCGATCATGTTGACAGCACACCATAAACTAGTGAAAATGAATGTCCTAGACAGGAAAGAAAGGTCAAAACTCCATGTTTATTAGGTTAAGGAGACCATCACCTTCCCTATTGTCCTTTTCTATATGAGGCCAAGAGAATCTTGCATAATTGTCCTGCTTCACCGTAGTGACTTCCACCTGGATACAAGAAACTCTTACCATGTCCATCGCTAGTTGAAAATCCAACTAACATAACTCAATTGTTGGTCAAAACACCTATTGTTGAAAGTGTCTTCTGAGTCCATACCAGACCAAAGTCAGCATGTTGAAATGGAAGTCGACCCAATCTTTCCTTCAGAAGGTCCACCTTTAGACGATAAAATTTCCAAAGACAATGAGAATGACATTGTTCAAATTCTTTTTGTGAATACAGAGTTTGATGAACTTGGGGGCAATCCATCTATTCCTTTACAATAGGAGGAAAGTCCTCCAGTTCAGGGGTTCATTCAACCATTTATCCGGTACCCCCTCTAGGCAATCTAGTTGTTTCCTTCGATTGGAATCAACTAGCAAGACCCCACCTTCCATCTAATGCACCATTCTAGATCATAGTACAAGTTTATAAAATGATCGTGCCTACCACTATCATAGATGAATGGGCTTCAGTGGGTATCCTTTCCTCAATTTCTTGGAAAGTGCATGGCTCACCATCACTTATGCCTATTACTCAAAATTTATCAAGCTTTGACAAAGGGACTAGTCGACCATTAGGGATCTTTCCGAAGTTGCCGATAACTTTGAAAAGGAAAACCATTCACTTGAACGTGATGGTAGTCCAAGGACCATTAGATTACAATTTACTTCTTGGACATGACTATATATATAGCATGGAATCTATTGTTTCCATACTCTTTCGAGTGATGTGTTCCCTGAATGAAGGCAAAATGGTACAGCTTATCGACCATCTTTCATTTCTTGGTTCATACGCAACGATAAGTCAAACATCATCCCTAAATGGTCTCTTTGAATCAAGAGTGTCTCTTCAACCTTAATTTCATCCACTTGATTGCATTAAGTAGTTTGGTAAATGTAGCAAAGCTTAGGGGGCATGCACTGTGGTCTGCTTCGGCAAACGAACTCAGCTGAAAATATAGATTTCCTTGTAGGTTATGTGATTGGTCCGAAACACCATTTCCTTGTAAGTAATGTGATTGGTCTGAAACACCATTTCCTTGTAGGTTATGTGATTGGAAGTGCCGACCCACACCATTCACCTTTATTTGAATTGCAAACGAAGCTAAGGAAGTGTTTTGTCTACACTGCAGACGAAACAATCCTGCCTAACTGGAAGGAATTCCATATGGTAACTTGGAGACTCTCCCTTTCTCGATGCCTGTGGGCATGCAAACCTTTTTACGCAAGTGAAAAAATGACTAATTTCTTTTCTTACCTTTTTAGTTTTTTTAGTTTCAACTTCTTAGGTCAGGCAGTTGGTCCTGAAATATCTGCACACCAGATGGACCAAACAAAAGCTTTTGTCTAAGACAAAACCAACCTACCTAACCTTAGTAATTCGTTATCTTTTTAGTTTTTCTAGCTTTGCAGGTTGGTCATTTCTAGCCTACATAAAAGGGAAACGAGCATATTTCTTTCGTAGAGTTCAAGCTTACTAAAAAATGAACCTACCAATGAGGGACATCTTTAACAACTGGTATGAGCAATGTTTCGCAAGTTTCAAGCTCATTAAAAAATAAACCCGCTAACGAGCAATGTTTCCGCAAGGTTCAAGCTCGTTAAAAAATAAACCCACTAATGAGCAATGTTTCGACAAGGTTCAAGCTCATTAAAAAATAAACCCACTACTGAGCATATGTTAATGCAAGGTTCAAGCTCATTAAAAAATAAACATGTCTTCTGTAAACAACCTCTGTGATTGCCATGTTATCAGCCTTTTAAGCCTTGGTTGTGATCTACCATCACCTCCATTCTTTTGGCTGATCATACGCTTCCACTTGATTGTTTACACTTTTGAGGAATAGTTAGGACGATTGGTTCTGTTACCCACCCTCTTCACACCGCCATGCTTTGAGAAGTTCCAAACTTACTTGGAAGCAGTTGCTACCAAAAAACACCACTCGTTCCTCAAAAAATGAGTCTTTTAAACTCTTTTTAGACTCGCTAAATATGGAAATATTGTCGAGATATTGGCCTTTCTAGCTCTCTAAATCAAGGGGAAGTGTCATCCCTCCTGTATTTTAATATTTTTGGACCTGAGGGTTTATCCCACAAAAATATCGAATGCTTGTTTTTTCGGCTCGCTAAAGCGATCGAAAAATCATCCCTTATGTATTATTTTATACTTTTTCAGACTTAAGGGATTATGCTATGAAAAAGGACCACTGGAGTTTTATTTTAGTCCCTTTTCAAACGCTCTAAACATGAAAATGACTCAGTTATCCTTGTCGTTAATCTCGTTAAAACAATAGTGATAAACTTGTCCTACCAAGACAAGAACGACTTCCACTGTGGGTAGGCTCACCAAAACATAGCGACAGGATTGCCCGAAGGGAAAATTATAGAACAAGTATATGCTATCCTCCTCAAGCTTGACAAAAATAAAGAGGTACTAGTTAGCAATGAAAGGGAGAAAATGGAAGAAAACTTGAAGAATTTTATTGGTAGCTAGTCACTCTTGAACATGAAATTTTCACTCCATCACCATCGTTGAGTTGGGTTGGGTTATTCCATTTTCTAGTCATATCACCATTGGTCCACCGTACCATCCATATCTTTGGGTTAACGCTACCAATCCATCTCAGTGTTGCCGATATGTTCAAGAGAATTCACTCAGAGAATTCACCATCCAATTAACGCCTCATCTACTACAATACCTTGACCCTCCATTTTTCATGACCGCCATTCCTGAAACTTGTATCATCAGATCATTTTCACCTCTAGAAAATCATTTGCTTCATTTCGTGTCGTAGATGTGGGATACATCAAGGCCCTCCTACGATGGGTCACTTCTTGTCGACATCAGCTCATTATCCAAGAAGTTGACTTAGAAACAACCCTTTCAGTACTTTGAATATTGCATGCCTCAATGGCAAGCTTCTCACTTCCAGTGATAGGTTTACATCAATGGCCTTTGACCGAAATATTTTACGTGGTGTTGGACTTCGGATTATATATTCACACCATGTGAATTGTACTATAGTACGTTGAGGGTCATTAACATTATCAATGATCTCTCTCATGTCTGTTAACAACTCACATCATTGACTAGTAATCACACGATGTGTTTCCATGTTCGACTTCAGGACATCTTTTGACGTGGATCAACTTGTACATTGGGTGAAGATTGAACAAGTTTGAAGACACTAGATCTAGTTTCATCCATCTACGCTGCGATACATTTAGTAATATAAAGACATCAAATGTACATAGAAGCTGCATAGATGGTCATCCAAGCCAGGGATGATTACCCTTCATATGAAGAATCACCAGTCCGCAACTGCAAATGATTATCTGTTCTATGTTCATGAAAATGAATTTATAAAGTTGAGCATGGGAATGGCCACCTTTGCTAGATCATGAAAATAATATGATGATGATGTATTGTATTGTATCTTATACAGGTCACCTTCCAGTTCGAATTCCTCAGATCCTCATGATAAAGCATTTCACCCAACATCAAAAGATTTATGGCCTCATGCTTTAGGGGCAACTATTATAGAAATATTTGGGCACTTCAAACACAAGGGCTCTTTATCCTCTGAAAGTGTTGTTTCATACCCTAAAGGATCATGGTTAATTGATTACAACATTTCCCCAAAGATCCACCTAAAAAACTACTTAGAACTGGCCAAAACTGGACCATAATAATTTTTCCATTGTCAAGGTGTGATGCATACTAGCTCCTACACTATCCAGGTGCAACGCATACTGAAGAGGCCTTTTGTAGGGTGTGATGAGCGAGAATGGACAAATGATTGAGACAATTTGCTAAGTGGATGTTCATGGAATCTTCTAGAAACTTCTCCTATGACACTTGCCTCTCTGAATTCACCCAGGGATGGGTAAGAGATCAATGAAATCTTCAAGTGGAACCAAGAACTATCGGTGGAATTACACTAAAAAAACCCAGATCTGACTCACACCCTTGCAAGACATCTATAAATGGATCCCTCATCTGAGAGAACTAGAGGATGGAATTTTGTAATTTGTAAGGAAGTGTTGCTGGTTTATCTTTAAGAAGGAACATTGTATTGTTGGGCGATCTTGCTTTTCATGAGGTGAAGAGGGCTTTGATGGTGGGAGGATGATGCTGGATCAGATTGTTGGGTTGTAATCCTCTCTTCTATTATTAATAAAATTCTTTGAGTTTTCCTCCATACAATCATGTATTTGTGAATCTTGTTATTTGTGAATGCAATTGTATGTTCAATGTACTTATGATTCTGCATTGTTTATGATATTATAGATCGAGATGCTCTGATGGTGTTTTGTTACTTTGTCTCTCCAGGTGTCCTCTAAGCAAGACAAGTGGGAGAGGAGTTGCAATCTCTATCAAGGGAGAGAGAAATCAAGCAAGGAGTCAAGCAGAAGATCCAGTATGGTCCCCTTTTCTTCTCTGTTATCTATCATACATAAAGGAAATCGCAAATTGATTTGATTGTTTGTTTCTAAGATAGCTACCAATCTTAATGGGACTAGCAGATCGAAAAGACACTAGTTTTCTCGTAAACACTAAGGTATATTAAATTGGCATGTATTCTTGAAATCTTGATTAATGAAGTGTAGTCCTAGGGGAATGTTGGTTAGATGGCTTGATGACTAAATTATCTTGCAAAATCATGATGAATGATTCTTAACGATATATGAGTCAGCGTGATGGTATTAATGAGCTAGTAGTGCTATTAAAGGATGGGACTGTTAAAGTTGTTCAACTACCAAAAAGATGATAATCAGCTCTGACTCTTATCTTTACATTCTATTTCTACGTGAACAATCATTGTATATTTGTGGGCAGGGATGATTGCCACAATTACTGAGTTTGTTAATTATTATTCATGCAACGATAAATTGTATAAGTAAGGCTTAGCAAAGCGTAAAGAGGGAATTTTCCTTGGGACGCGTAAAAGAAGAACTTTGATTGCAATTTCTTTTTTATTGATGCTATTTGCAGTCTTTTGTAATCCTGTATGATCTCTCACTCTTCACCACATCCCTAATCGGAGAGTTGGACCCACTCTCCTTATCAAGTCTTGTTCGATTAACAGTGTGAATAAGTATGCATTTTGGCTATGTTATTAATGTTTTTTAATTACTAAACTTTCTTTATTGTCTTATAATTTTGCTGAGATTCTAAGTTGCTATTACTCTAAGTTGTTGTTACTGTTATTTGCTGCTATTACTCAATTGATAGTACTATTGGGCCTTATATATTGTGAATGCTCAATACTAGGTCGAGAACCTATCACCTGAATAAACTTTGCACGATAACCTTAAAACAATTAATGAACCCCAGATTAACATTAAATGTGAAAGGGATTGAATCTATAACTCATATTCGAATACCAACAAACATATAATTATTATTAGTTTTTAACTTAAACTAGTATTTAATAAAACTAACTTTTAACTATGACATAATACATGATTTTAATTTTGTGTGGGTTTGTTTTTTAATTATTTCTTATCTTAGGCACAAATATCCAATTCGACATATTATATTTTTATTTATATTGTCATTGTTGTATAATACATATTTTTCGCTTGGTTCTATGATAATTTGTTTTTGTTTTTTAATTATTTCTTATCTTAGGCACAAATATCCAATTCGACATATTATATTTTTATTTATATTGTCATTGTTGTATAATACATATATTTTTCTTTTGGTTCTATGATAATTTGCTCTTTAATTTTTTGTTCATAGTCGAATATATCAATAAAGTCTGGGTACATATTACAAACAAGCAACATGTAAAGAGTTAATATATATCTACATAAAATGATTTCTATTTAATGAGAACGCAGTGTGCTTACATGTTAACAAGCTTGGAACAATAGGTTGTGCTATCAATCTTTAACTGAATTGTTTCCATCAGATTCACATTTTATTGAGTAGTCTTATTTTAATCTTTGTAATACACGTAAATATGTGGACATTAAGTATACTTAAGAGCGTTTATATTAAATTTAAATGATGACATAGGTAGATAAAACCGACATGTTGCTTATAGTTTTAGAAATTATAATGGCCATATTTCTAGTTTTTTCACATATATATATAATTTTCACTAGTTTATTCTCTTTTAAACCATATAATATTTCTTTTTCATTTTCCTATATATTTTCTATTAACCTTTTCACAATAGAAATTATTAGTGTGAATGTATTACAACATTGTATGACATAAATTAATCATATATAAAATCTCCAACTCCGGAGTATTCTTTGAAATATTCAAAGAAATTCATTGTAACATTGTATTAATGTTCTTGTTAATGAATTATTCTTGAAAACATATGTTGGCACATGATTGTCTAGAACATACAAATACACATATATCATCATTTGATGTAGATTTAATATTTTTTGTTCCATCCATATGAATATATTTATTACAATTTTTTAATTCAAAATAGTTATATTACTTCTAACTTAAAATAATTCATTGTACATTTATATATATACCTTTTAAAAGAAGGAGAAATACATTTTTCTTCCTCTACACACATATAAAACCTTCTTATAATATCTTTTTATTTTTCTCCATGTTGCAATGATCTTCTGCCATCTCTATCACTAGCTTATTTTATAATAAGTATTATAATTTTTATTATAGTTATCTAAAGATTACTATAATATCCTTTTTTTCCAGAGGAAATATCTAGGTAGATCCACCTAAAGGGATCACATCCCGCTGACTTATTAGCAAAGCCTAACCTCAAGGGCATCAGGAGAATTGACATCATGACCTCCCATTAGCAAGGTGATTTAATGATGGGAACTTGACCAATTGAGGTAACCCTTAGGGATTGATTACTATAATATCATATGAAAAATGGGTTTCTTCCTTCCACCTTCCTCCCAACCACAAATTTTAATAAAATTAATAGCTCCAACTACCAGTTCCCCTGAGCCCAATTCTATGTTGTAAAGAAATTTAGTTTGGTTTCTTCACATTATAGATTACCACTTTTCCTTTGTTAGTTTCAATTCTATATTTCTTAATACTCCTTATTAACACCATCTCTAAGTGTCCCCTCAAAAGAAATTATCTCTTATTTATATTTAGCAGAAGTAAATTCCTTTCCTCTACCTCACAACTAATTTCCCAAAAATATCGGTGCCTAATTCTGCACCTTGGTCAATGTTTTTTTATTCTATTTAAACGTAATTATTGAGAGAATTAGGACTTTATTTATTTTTGCAAAATTTTAGCAAGATAAATTCTTCAAAATACATCACCACTAATTTTTATTTTTATTTTTCCACATGTTGTTTGAGTAGGAGGTTACCAAAAATGATTTTATCTATTTCTTCAATTTTAATATTTCCATAATTTACATCTTATTTAAATAGATCATACTAAACTATTTTCATTTGGGGTGTCACATCCTCTATAGGGGAATTCAAAATGTTGTCCATGGTGTTAGAGAATTGATATAGTTTTTTAAGGTAAATATTCTAGTGTTCAAGGGAATCAAAGGATTTTGTTTAGCCTTATGAATCTTAATTTCCTTCCAAAAATTTCTAGGATCATAGTTAAACAGGTGCAATAATTACTCTAGATTTATACTTATGTCACATATTTTCCTTATTTGAAAAAGAGCTTCACACATGTTTATCTTATCAAGTTTTAAGGTTTCATTAGGAACATCCCTGGTGACTTTTTATAGAAATTTACAGTCATTATCATAACAAGGGTTGGTAGTTCTATTATTCTTTTTATATGACAGCCTGGCAGAGAACTTGCTAATGGTAGGAGAGACAGTTGTAATAAAATTATGATCTAGGTTTTCAATGTTATCCTAATAAGTTAGGAAGAGTAAATCCCTATTTAAATCCTTTAATAAGAGGCCTATTTTACTCTTTTGAAAAAGAAAGTAGTTTTGACTCTCACAATTATCATGAATGTGATTCTTTTGCATAGAAAATTTCAGAATTAAGTTTAAAGGCCTATGATTAAATTTAGGCTCATGGTCACTTTAGAGGTCATAATTTACAATTTGGTTGGAAACAGGGATATCGTATATCTCATAATATAAAATACCACTTCTAAGTCCACGCATACAAGTCATATGCTTGGAGTTTTACCACTTGATTACACCATTACAAATTATAAAGTTTTTTGAACTAAAGGGTTTAAATAAATTGATACCATATAAATTCTTGTGTAGGTCATCAAATTCTCTTTTAATTCTCCTAGCTAAATCAAGATGCTCATCTAGCCAAAGAGGATTAGTTTTTGAATCAGTGATTAGAACAATAACTTGGCTATATGTGGTTCTTGCATTAAAGTATCCCAATAAGAGGAGGTTACCTTCATTTCTTACACTATGGAACCTTGCTTAATGTATTATACTAAAAATTCTTATCTAGCTTATTTTTCTTATGAAAGACAAAGTTAATAGGTGAAAAATAAAAAAATGTGATAGAAATCCTCTTAGAATTATTATTATAGATTTTGATTCAAATGTATTGATTGGGGGGTCTAACTCATGGAACTGAGTGTAAGGAGAGCCACTCTTTTTTATATAATAGGTTATCCATTCAATTCCTATGTGAGAGGACTTTTGGATGCAAGATGACCACAAAATGAATTCATCTCTTTGATGGACCTTAGACTCATCATGCTCCCAAGTTTAAATAAAAAAATAATATCAATTTCACTCAAGATGCATCTTAACATAGGGTCCTTACATCAAGGAAAGCCTCAAGAGTTTCAAAAGACGATCCAAAGTGTTGAAAATTCTTATTTATTACTCTTCTTTTAGTGCATATTCCTAATAATATCTTTCTTATTTCTAATTATTGTTCATTTGAACTCCTTTATGGATTCCTTTACTTTTTTAACCTCCCTTTTAAATTTATCTTGGTTGTCTAAACATGCTACATTTTGGAATTTTGGCTGGAACTTGATGATGTTTTTTTGCCAAATTTTAATTATTATTGTTTAAAGTGGGATTTTGACTGCATATATGTATTCAACACCCTGAAAAACCATTTTGGCACTTGGATTGTGGAAAGTTTACAACTAAAACTTGTGATTCCAAGAAATCGCTACCAAATTCTAAACAATTTAAACAAGAAAAAACACTAGGAAACCTTCTAAAACGTAACACACGTAGACTACACCATTAAATATTACATAATATCCATGACATGACCTTTCTAATAATATCATTAATTGTAATCAGTTAATGTTCTCAATAGTCATGACATGTCTCACTCATAAAATTTCATAAGTAACTTAAACATTAAATATTGAAATGGTTTTTTACCCAATAAACTAAGTTAAATAATATCTTAATTTAAATATTTTGGAAATTATTTATATATAAAACTTAAAAGTTATAAAATTTGAAAAATCCATAATGAATGTCTTATACATTTTGATTATTGAATGATGATGTTAAAATTTTTATGTTTTGGTTTTCCTCCTTTAATAGAATGTGTTTCCTCCTAAGAGGTCGCAGGTTCAAAATCAGACTCGGGGGTAGAGTATGTATGCCTTTGTAGACTTAGAAGTCAAATCAATGTGTGGGGGTGGGTTCATGTAAAATGTCGAAAAGCATTGCACTTTGAGAAAATGAGTATATTATAAGGGATATAATTCTTTCGAGTATATGATAGATTGAAGGTTAAGATATATTTGCTTAATTAATATTTTTCTAATAGCACATGTCAATTTCATGTTAAACAAAAAAAAATACACATTTCTTTCACATTAAGTTATAGATAACATTTTTAAACAAGACTTTTTTAGTTAATGAATATTGATATATTATAGTTATTGTCCCTACCTCTTGGGGAAATTATATTAAGTATTTACTTATTTATTTTATCCTTGAAGAATCCAACAACCCACCCAAGATGTAGCTATCTATAAACCTTTGGGGGTCTAAGACAGGTCACAACAGGAGGGATTTGAACTTGTACATTTTATATTTCTTTGGACTCACATTACTTCAATCACCAATTGAGTTTCCACAAGGGTATTTTCTTCGTCTTTTTTTAAAGAAACACAAAAATATCATTAATAAAAAGATGATAGAAAAATATAAGCCTATGCCTACATGACCCCTTAGACACAAGTCAAATATTAAAGCAAATATTTTTATGAAACAAATAATAAAAGAAACCTTCCTCAAAATTCATGAACATTGATTAGCCGTGGTATTGCACCAAGAATGTTGTAACTCCCAAGGGCTACTCAACTCAAATTATCAACCCAGGGTTCGTATAAACTCAGTGGTGATAGTGCTATATGAATAGTAGATTAGATTCTACTTGTGCCACCCTCAGTCATGAAATTAGATCAAAGTGCTCAGAGACCATTCCTCCTACTGAACTGGAATGAACACTTGCTACTAAAGGTACAATTGAAAAATAATTCTAGATATGAAAGTGAAATTCGATTTACTCAAATTGTAGATGCTAATTAATTAATTCATGAAAGGGCAAGGGATTGTCTACTTGAAAAAACAAATCTATTTTATCTTGCAAAATTCATCAAACTACCAAATATACTTGCATCATACTTGTCATAAAATAACTAATGCTACTTTATTTTGCAGTGAAGAAAAGGAATGGTTGGAGTGGCCAAGGAGCTTCCCCTGATCATCAAATCATAGCTAGTGGTCATTATTCATCTTGAATGAGCTCAAATTGTAGTGGGCATAAAAAATGATGAAGGGAAGTGGTTCTACATGCTTGCTACAGGTGACTTCTAGAAGAGGTCCTGTATTGCTACTCGAGTGCTTGTAAAGCTACGGGAGGGGTTTCAAGTCGCGTTTGAGGGTGAAAATGATGTGTTTATGGTATGGATAGGTGGATGGAGGTTGAAGAAAATGAAGGGAGGTTGGGTTGATCGCCCTAGCCAAGCTCAAGACCTGTTATAGATTTGTCTTGCAATAAGATGAATGCTCATGCTAACCTAAGCTTACTAGGAAAAATGACTTATGAAAGTAAAGCTTTGGGACAAAATGGAGGGTGGAAAGAGAATATGAAGGAGTCCAAGGTGGAGATCGTAAAGTTTCCCTTCGCTACAGATCAACACAAACCTTTAATCAATCACATGCATACATCCATTGATCAGTAACAAAATAAGATAACCTATTATGGAAAATATGAGTTGAATTTAAATAATATCTATTTTATGCCATAACACTAATCTAACCATTAAATTATCTTCTAAGTTATAGAAATGAAATTTAAGAAATAACAGTTGACATTGATATATTTCCATGAAATGATAAACATAATATTTTTGGAATGAGGTTGTGAATCCTTCCACTCATTCTCCCACAAGAGAGGTGATGTAGAGGCTTGCAAGCACACATTTTTATAGCTTAATCTCTACTGAAATGAAAGAAACTATGGACCACCTGGAATTAAGAATAAATCACAAGTATAAGAAGAGGGACCAAAGCCTCTTGGTTGGGGCCAAACCCAAGCATCTCAACCCTATAAAACTAACTCAAATGCAACTTAAAATACAACTTCTCATTATGAAAATGTACAAGTCTCTTACATCACATAAAATTTCAAAGTGACAATATCAATCTTCAAGCTCAATAGCTACACCTAGATGAACATAGAATTCAAATCCTAATTAGTGTTTTTTCTTGTTTATTTCTACAAAAGGGAATTTGATAGCATCTCCCTTAAATGTAGGAATGATTCCCTCCTCAATCTCGGAAACGGTGGATCTTGTTCCTCTTGAGATTTTCTTGGACTAGGAGTCACTCGACTACCA